>LOEQ01000016.1:826785-836989 GCA_001685075.1 Bramus lutescens
TCTTCTTCTTCTTCTTCTTCTTCTTCTTCTTCTTCTCTCCTCCTCCTCCTCCTCTTCTTCTTCTCAGTATAGCATGTCATTTTCCTCGAGGCCCTGAAATTTTGAAGCGACTTCAGGTATTGGAGGCCTTATTCTGGGCCCTTGACTCCTGTTTCTACGAAAACCATTTCACTTTCTATCTGATTCATAATGTGAGATCTCATTGAAGATTTAGTCTGAAAGAGAATTCTGATGGAAAAACAAAAAAGACTGAAAAAAAATCACCTTTTGTTGGCTTCTCAGACTTTTATCTCCCAGTCCCCAATCTAAGCTAACTTGAGAAGATTTTCTAGTATAAAAGCCTAATCATGCCATAGTCAAGTTTAACACGTCCTCCCAAGTCCCTGTTGCCTACAGGACACAGGTTGGCTTCAATGTCAGCACTGTTGGGATCTAATCTCTATTCTTTGAGTTTCATTGGTTATGTCTCATCCCCCAGCTCTCCCATGGCCACATCAGTTTTGAGTGCCCTGAACATGAAGACCGTATCAGGCATCTACAGTTTCCCTTGTGGGATTTTTCCTGGTTGCCATCCACCAGGAGACTTATCTTCTATGACTTGGTTTAAGAATCACCTACTCCTGGAAGCCTCTTTGATTTCACAAGAGGAAATGACTGGACCTATCGGCTGTTCCTCGTCTGCAGCTCTTCCGCACAAGCACCTGTTATATGGAGTCCTCTGAATGCTCCCCTTGTCTCATTCCCTCACCCACTATGAGCGGGAAACACAGCTGTCTTGGTTGTGCTTGTTTCCCCAATGACCATCATAGGGTTTGTCCTGAGAACGTGAACTGAAAGGAAACTTGAACTTAAAGCTTAATTATGGGCTATGCAAATGGGCTAGGATGGAGCTTCTTTGTGAAGGTTGGGGGTAACGCTTCCTACAATTGGTTCATTTTGGAAATAGAGCAGATAGCCAACCAACCAACAATATACAACGTCAACATTAGTTTACCAATAACATTTTCATCTGTGAAACTAATTCATTTAAATCAGCTTCTATCTAGTCTCTGGATTTGATCTTTGGATACATATTATTATTCTACAAGTAACTGATTAAAAACATTGCTGCTTATACTTGACTCTGTGCACATAATCTATTTTTATTTCCATTGTCTAGGTTTATATTTACGAATCCCATAGGTTGGGCAAGGCAGACACTATTTGTATTTAATAGACACCTGGAGCCAATGCTCAGACATCACCTGACTTACCTAAAGTCACCCAGCTGGGAACTAATAAAGTCAGATTAAAGTCTTCTTATTTGAAGGTCAGTCATATCTTTAAGAGGGTCCCATGGCCACTCAAGGAACTATTTACCCAAACATGAGAAATAGGTCAGTGGGGTCAGAGAAAACACCTCTGTGGACCCACCCACACGATACTTGGTCATCTGAGGAATGGGGTTTTCCATTGCTGTGTTTATCTGCTCCCCCATTAATGGCCCGAGGCTTCTCCATGTCAAGCTGCCAAGACTCTGCATTGGTCATTGCATTTTGTTGACAAATAACAAAGATGATCCTTGTCTTGCTGTCAATTTTACTCCCTCTGGGTTTGCCAAGGGAGCCCCACATGCCAGGAAGGGCTTTATTGTGGTCTGTGACTCACTTGGTTCTCTCCTCTGCCCCTCCCTGGGTGCAGGCTATTACAATCTGCCAATTGCACAATTTTAGAACATCTCTGAGTGAATTGACAGAGGATGTGAAGAGGAAAAAAAACCCCCAAAACCCAAACAACAACAACAACAACAACAACAATCCCCAAACAGACCTCAAATCACCACTGCTACAGGAAGCAAAAGGGATCCCACTGCAGGAGAGCTCTTTTAATCTCTTCTACAAATTGCCTCTGTCCTCACCCAGAGATGTAGGCATTCACTGTTAGGGAAACATTTCCCCCAGATATTTCCACCCATAGAATCTTTACTGTCCTGTGGAACAGGGGGTGCTGAGTAGCAGAGATGCCTCTTCCACCTGTTCAGAAGTCTCTCAACTCCACTGCTGCAATGAGATCATCTCACACACTCAAGGTTGGTTCCTTCTCAGTGGTAACCTGGAGGGCCCTCTCTTTGGAGGAGAGTGTGACTTGGTTAAGGCAGCAGAAGGAGCCAATGAAAACTGGAATTCCAGAATAAAAGAAGCAATTCCATTTCCCCATGTAGAATGTATTTGTAATAAATCATCAAATATATAGGTGTGACTAGAGTTTATCTCGGTTATTACTGTTAATTGCTACCCTGTTTTCCAAAGGTCACTGCTTAAACTCCTAGCCTGGAGAGGCAAAGGGAGTGGATGTCTGGTCTGGTTAGTATCTGATTCCATGATCACCTGCTACATGAATTCATTCTTGGCTGTGGATAAGGGCCTGCCCTGTGCGTGACTCTATGTTAATTCCCCGGGGAACCAGAGCAAGGCATAAGGCCCAGTCTGTGTCCTTAAGAAACTGTCAGTAGTGTGAGAGACATATCTAGGAGCAGACCACTGCAGTGCCATAGGCTGAGTGCAGACTTTGAAATACCTACAGGTTGCCTCGGGAATAAGGAGAGCTTTGTGGAACTGTTTCTATACAGAACTATTTTGGATTTGTACAAGCCTTAAGTCTTAAGCTTTATTCCTAAATTTTTAAACTTGAGGCTAGCCTTCTAGATTGTTGAAAAAAATACATTTCTTTTGAGAAAAGAGGGATAATAGGATGCTTGATTGACTCACATACTTCTCAATAGTTAAAACATTTGCTTTTCTGATCTCCGCTTATATGACTATCCTGGGTCAGCCTGCTTTTATGATTGACTACAGTGTCTTCAAGCTGTGCACTGTTTTAGGTTCTTATGGGTAAATAAGACCCTTTACCTCAAGGGACTCCATTTGTGGGGGGCATAGGAGTTGGTCATTGCAGCCATGGGTACTCAAAGGATTCTGGAAATTGCAATAGCCTCTGGAAATTGTGCTCCGTACTTGGGCATAGAGGGAAGCTGTCCATTCTAGAGGAGTGATGGCAAGCAGGCTCAGAAAAGCCTTAGAAGTCTGACAGAAGAGAGGAAGAAATGGCAGCTTAAAGAAGTCCAGACTCAAAAGCATGACGGTATAACCCCTTGGAAATAGGCTGCATATAGGAGAAGAGACCAAGAGCAGGGAGAGAAAGGTGGGGACTGGACCCAAGTGAGATGAACAATAAGCATTCGAGTAGCAAGTGTCTTTGTTACTGAGACGTCAGGCCATGCAAATTTCTCAGCAATTCTAGGCCGTAGAGTGAAGTCACGAGAGGTCTATTTTAAGAATGTCTTTCTGGCCACTGAGAGAAGAATAAATTAGAAGGGCTAAACTTAGGTCTCAGTCTCTCACCCCCTGCCTGCTCAAAAAAGAAAAAAAGTAGTTATCCTTTATTAGACTTAGATTTCTGTAGCTCAGTGATATGCAGGAATCAGTTGGGGGTAATTTTAAGATTATCAAATGCCCAGGCCAAGCCTCACCATGACAGAGACTCTCTGATACCTTTAGGCACTTCTGCTGTCCCCTGTGCACTGAGGATCCTTGAGAACAGTTTCTACTTGCTATCCTACATATTGCTATGATCTCATATTTAGAAGGTGGGCCGTGATCCCTTACCTGTCGTGTGCACACATTCTTTCTTCTCAGTTTCTTTGTGGAGCAGAGGGGCATTCAAATAACTGACTTTGCTAGGATATAAAGACTACTAGTCTTGAGTGCTCATCCTCGTCAACTCAGACCATGAAACCCAATATGGACTAGTTCAACAGAACTGCCATATATGGGCTGTCCCCATGCTAGTCTTGAGTGCTACATGGTGTGTTCATTTCCTGACCTGGGGTTCTTGCCTTGGTGGTAGCTTCCTGTCTTCCACTTGTAAAGGTCTTGCTGGATTGCAGCTACCTACCTGGTACCCTTTGGGGATTTTGCAATATAACTGCCTCATGCCCACCCATAAGTAGATTTCCTTAAAATTAGTTGCCTCATGTCTCAAAGGAGTGCTTTTCTCTTTGAGTTTACTGGAATAGCCTCATATACCCAAGGCCCATGGGAACACCATGGTGGCAGACTCCCTTCCACCCACATGAGCAGGAGGTGAGTAATGCACACATCTGGCTGCAGGGAGTGTTCTATCCAATCTTAACTGAGCTGGAACTCATGGAAAAGGCAGCGTCCTTTTGGACTATCTGCAACCAGGATGTTGTGAGTGTGACCTTTCTCCTGTGGGGATTGTGGTTCTCTGTAAGTTCAAATGAGTCCTAGGTTGTAGAAGAAGGCTTTACTGGAGAAAATTCCTACTATGTGCCATGTTCTAGGCATAGACATGGCGTATAGTGGGAAGGCAGAGGATCAAGAGTTTGGGAGAAAAGCGGAGCTTTTCGTGTGCTGAAAACTGTGTGTGTATCGGGATAGTGCTAGTTTGTGAAACAAGTGAACGATTAAAAAGCATGTTCAGGGAAGCAGGCTACCACAGGCACCAGGCTGGCCCTGGGGTACAGATGTGGATGTTCACTCCCATTCCCGCATTGAAAGCTGGGTCAGCATCCTCCACATGACTGGAGGAAAGGAGGCCTCTTGGGGATCTGAGTCCAGCCAGAGGACTTCCGTGGGCAACCTATGCAGTCTCCTTCAAGTTTAAGAGTCTAGAGCTCTCTGATCACACATCAAAGGAACTCAGCTTCTGCAACCATCTCTCCTCTGTCACTGGCATCACCTGTACCCAATGAAGCTCCAGGATTTTCTTTTGCCAAGTGTCCCCACTTCCCTTCATCTTCCGTCTTCTGTGTTCATTCTACTTTTAACATGGAGATGGGTGTATCCCTTGTTTTCATTTATTTGAAAGCATTCTTATAACTGTGAATTAGTGAAAATAAATATAGAGAATAGTGATAAATAGGAAAGCGTGAAGAAGAAAAATAAGAATGACCAATTAGACCCGTAGTTCCACTATTTATATTCCATTAGGTCATTTTTAATTGTATATATAAATATATCTTAAAACTAAATCAGGATTTATATATATGCTTATATTCTTCCTTTAAAATGAACTATAGCATATTTTCTTTGCATCATTCATTTCTTTTGAAATGATTAAACATATTAGTTTACCTGGTTGACATCTAAGCTATAGAAAGAATATGAACAAAGGAAACCACGCAGATAAAAATTACCCCCTGTGCAGCCAGTGAGAATCCTGGTGTGATCATTCTATTTATTCTTGCATTTTAGTTTTCCCTAAGAGCAGCTGAGCTGGCATAAGCACACAGCTGTAATTACTCATGGGAAAAACCCAAGGGTCACAGAAAAGTGTGAAGTGATGAGCCTGCCTGACTCTTCTTGTGACCCACAATCCCAGCTCTGTAATTAGCCGTCGTTTAAAATGTTCTTTTTGGGGTGGAGTATTAGTTGAAGAGATTTATGTACATTAAAGCACCTGCTTGCCATGGCTATCTGTTTACCCTCCTACTTCCTCCCTCCTCTCCTTCCTTTCTGTTATTATTTTTTTCCTTCCTAGATAGGGACCTCCCTATGTTTCCTAGGTTGGAAACTTCCGGGCAGAAGCTGTTGTTGTTCCTCAGCCTCCCAGAGCAGCTTGGTTCACTCCAGGCACATTCCATGCCATCCATGGCTGTGGTTTTGGTGCTACGTGCAGCAGTGACCTCATCTAAGATCATGGGCACATTAAAGGTGTTCTCTTGAGCCGTCTATCTCTAGCCAACGTTTGCTTGTATGCGCTTCTCTAGAGTCTGTGTCAGCTAAGCAGTACCGCTTATAATGTTCCCCTCTGTTCACTCAGAAGGCTGCTTGCTACAAAATAAACATGGCTTTGATTTGGAGCTGGCTATTGCTCCCTCTTGACCATCCTACATACTTCTTCAACGTCCCCTCCCATTTGCTGTTAGTGGAGAACATTTCTGTATCTCGTTGGGCAAATTTTCATCTCACTTCTTTTCTGTATGTGAATCCACAAGTATGATTATAACCAGGTAGTAGGAGCTACAGGAAGATAACTTTGGTGCATCATAATAGCCAGCCCAATGAGAAATCCCAAAAGTTAAAGGGCCAAATAGTGAGGCTTGATAATTAGCAGCGACCTACAAGGTCCAGAATGACACATATGCACCACAAGGTGACATTCTTCTTGAATAATTTAAGCATTGAAAGTATTTGAAAAGAATATTAGTCCCACTCTGTAAAAGTATGTTTTATAATTTAAGTGTTCCACCTAAGATTACTTCTCACATTGCTGGTGGCACCTGTCCCTCACCTCAGGAGGCTCTGTGTCTCAGAGGGATTAATGAAGAACAATTACTTATGTGACCTTCTGGTGCATTCCAGGTGCTTAGTGTACGGTAATCATTGAAGGTGGGACAATGACTTCAGGAGGGAGCAGTGTTTGGACTCAGTGGGTCTGGAGCGGGCCCGAGGTTCTGCATTTCTAACGCACACACGATGCTGACACGGCTGTGGACCGCATTCTCAGGAATGCTCACAGGGGAGTCAGGCATTCAAGTTGCAGCTAGACTCAATGAAGATTCCCCTTCAGTCTCCAGATCTTTGGAATCTATCTCCAAAAATCACTCACAATTTACCTGTCATGGACAGATGGTAGTGGAATATATTTAAATAAATATATTTGTATTTTGTAGGTAATGCCTGTACTACAAAATTTAAGACACACAAAAGAATACCCCTAAGAGAACGTCTTCCCTCCCTTCTCCCTTCTTCTCTGGCCACCCTGTTCCTTTCTTTATGCTTTATTTACAATTACGAGGCTTTTGGGGTACATTTTTCCAGAGGTAATCAGCACATGTGCAAGCATCATACAGTTTTCTTCTTTAGTTTTTGTATTTTACTTTTCCATCTGAAATATACTTAGAACCATTCTATATTACTACATATGGAGTTGTTGCAGCAATTGAAATAGCTTCATGTCAATATATAATTTAAACAATTCTCTATTGGTCATTATTCCTTCCACAGTGTTGCTTGCACAATGTTGCCATGAAGACACTTGAACACATCTCACTTCAGACAAACAGAATTTATTCCCAGGAGCAGGATTGCTGGATCAAAGGCCATGGGTGTCTAACATTTCGATGGGTGGTACCACCTTGCTCTACATGTCTGTTTTGGCAATCTGCAGTTCCACCAGACACGCATGGGTTGTTCTTTCTCCACACCCTGGCCCACATCATATTGGTAAATGCTTTGATGTTGGCCAGCATGGTAGGTGCTGATGTTTCATTGTGGTTTTTTGAATTTGCATTTCCCACCGTAGGAGTGACATTGAGACAGATAATCAATTGTTCCACAGGCATTCCTATTTCACTTCCAGGAGGTTCCGGCTTCTGTCCTTTCCTGGTGATTGTCAGACATTCTTCGCAAATAAGAGAATTCATCATTTCCTGTCACGTTAGCTGCAAGCATTTTCTGCAGATAGTTTTTATTTGGACTTAAAAAGTCAGGTGTCATAACTTTTGCATAGTCTCATGGGTTAGTTTTTTTGGGTCTGTATATTCATGTATGTGTATTTGCCATACTGTCAATGACTCTCAGAAAGCATAAAAATAATTCTCCTTGGCTTACTTTTGGGCTTCAGATTTATTCTCCCACATTTAAATCTGTGATGTAATTAGCACTTACTGAGATGTGGATCCACTTTACTATTTTTTTCATGTGGTTGGGTAGTTTGATAAAACATCATAGAGTAAACAATCTTTCTCCTATTCCTGACTCACACTGTTCTCTATGAGCACACACGTCCCATGTTTATGCCTTTACTCCATTCTATGGATTTACCCTCTTGTGGGCCTTCTTGCACTATTTTAACTTTTAATAGCTTTCAAAATATTTGAATCCCTAGCAGAGCTGCTTCCCATTAATTACTTCTCTGTCTCCCGACTCCTAGAGTTTTCTCTTTGTTGGGGATTTCTCTTACCTGTTTAAACTTCAGAATGCGCATGTCTATGCTTGTGTGCTTAAAAAAACAATCTAATTGCCATTTTTTATTGACAGTGCCTTATATTTTAGATTGATTTAAGGCACCTGCTGCTTTTATGATACTGAGTGTTCTTAGTGAAGAAGAGTGTACTTTCTACAGGTTTGTTTTCCTTTTGGCTCTAAATAGCATCTTAAAGTTTTCTGTATGTAGCTTGTATAGACAGTGCTTGCTTTGTCTTGATTTTGGTTTCTTTGTGACTGCCAGTGTGTGTGTGTGTGTGTGTGTGTGTGCATGTGGGTAAGTGAGTGTGCCTTTGAGGGTGCATGTGAAGGCCAGAGGTCAACCTCAGGTACGCTGATGAGAGAGAGAGAGAGAGAGAGACTCTCTCTCTCTCTCTCTCTCTTCTTCTTCTTATCTCGTTTGGCTTTGAGAAGCTAGCTAGCATTGAGTCTCAGGGATCTCCTGACTCTCCATTACCAGATCCAGGAATATGAACATACTCCACTCTGCCTGGCTTCTTAAATTCTACTTTCTTCTGGGGCTGAAGTGATGATTCAGTAAAGGTTAAGAACGTTGACTGATCTTCCAGAGGACCCAGGTTTGGCTTTAGCACACACATGGTGACTCACAGTTGTCAGTAACTCCAGTCCCAGGGGTTGAGAATCATCTTCTGGCCTCCATGAGCCTCAGGTATGTATGCAATGCACATACATACATGAGGCAAACATCTATTTAGATAAAAATCAAATATGGTTTTGGGACTCATATCCAGAACTTCAGACTTGCAAGGCAAATGTACACTGCCTGAGCCATCATTTTTTTTTAAATTGAGGCATGGTCTTCCCATGCAACCTAGGCTGGCCTAGAACTTGTGATTTTCTTGCTTCCTCCTTGTGCTTGAATTACAGGCATGTGCTACAAAACCTGGTTCATTTTTTGGTTTGTTTCTGTTGTAGATATATTTTCCCTTTCATTACGTCTTCTAATTCACTATTATTTGAACATGGGAAAACTATTAGTTTTTGTCTATTAACTTGGAACCTAACAGCCCTAATGAATCTTCTCATTTTTTTTTAAACATTTGTCCATTGCTCTTGGAATTTCTCTCTGTATTTATCCTTTGGTGTTTCTTTGGTGTTTTACATGAAACATCAGGCAACCTAAGGTTTAGACTGAGGTTCTGGCTTCTCCACCATTTACATCAGTGCATATTTGAACATTTGAAGTTAGCAGGGAAGGTGAATGATATTTTCTAGAATATTCTGGAATATTTCTATTTCTCCGGCACTGTCTCCAAACACCCAAGAGCTATATAGATCCTGAGGTAACACCCATCGTCTCTCTTAGATTGTCTAGGTAAATAATATTACCAGCCAGCACTCAGGCCACTGTCTCTGTCCCAGGTTTCAGATGTATTTTCTCTCTATCTGAATGACTATTTGAGTTATCTGTGGGAGCCAATAGCTTCCTCACTGTTGACATAGGTTTCTGTCCCACCAGGTCCTTCAGTTGTTAAGTCCCAAAGAAATACACAGAGGCCTACATTAATCATAAACTGACTGGCCTATTAGCTCAGGCTTCTTACTAACTCTTAGTTACATCTTATATTAGCCCATTCTTGTCTGTGTTAGCCACATGGCTTGGTACCTTTTTTGGCAAGGCAGTCACATGAACGAACGAGACACAGACCCACTGCTGACGTCTGACTTTGATTCCTCTTCCCATAATTCTTGTTGTCATGCCTCTACTTCCTGCCTGGTCTCCATTGCCCTGCCTATACTTCCTACCTGGCTACTGGCTAACCAGCATTTTATTAAAAATAATGCAAGTGACAGGATAAAAGACCATTGTCCCCCAGCACCTCATCCCATCTCTGCCATTCATGGAAATACTCCTTTACTATCCCTCCTGAGCTCAGCTGCACTGTTAGTTGGTGAATATGTTTTCCAGTGGTGAGTAGCTATCTGCTCTTGTTTTTCAGCAGTTTCTGAAAACTCCAGAATGAATCTTTAAGCTCCTTTCCAGCACTTGGAAGGATAAACACATTATTTTTTGGTCTGTTAATACCACAAATTATATCAAACTAATTTAAAACCATCTTGGTGAACTCTATTATGTGAGAGTTTTTTTTCTATAAAATCTGTCTTCTTTTTACACTAACAACTATTTTTCTTTGAGGTTCCAGATATGGATTTAGTCAACTTAAACATCTGTTGTTTTATCGAATTCTGAC
>LOEQ01000017.1:27315-41087 GCA_001685075.1 Bramus lutescens
AATCTAGAGCTCTATCAAAGGGTCCCAAGCTCAGAATCCACCTCTCTCTTTCCTCCCCAAACCCTCTGGCCCAGTTGCTTCTGGGACCCTCAGCATCACGCTTTGGAGTTCCCAGCTTAGGTATTCAGAGCCTCTGGGATGTTAGAGCAGGAAGCCCTTGATAGACTCCAGGCCAATGCTTTTAAACTGAGCGCTGTACAAAAGCCCTGTGCTGATAAAACATGAGAGAAGTCAGCCTGTCAAGGAGTGTGCCAGGTGAGGGCTGGAAGCTTGTTTACCTTCCTCCAACCTGAGGTCTCTCAGGTCCTTTACGGAGCTTGAGGGTGATAAAGCCCATAGAGAAAGCATCATGGGTGACATACAGAAGTCTTATTCCCTCCTTGCTCTTGGGAAGACTTTGGGTCATGGCAGAGGGTGTGGCTTTGGTAAGAAGCAGAGAAGCTCCTGTAAGCACCAAGGCTCACATTCCCACACCTTCATGTCACCTGCCACTATGTGCCCTTTCTTCTCCAAGAAAACCCAACCTTCTGCTGACCAACGGACAAATCAGGCTCCTCATCAGCGGCTCTTGCTGCCTCTCCTTGCTGCTTCCTCCTCTCTATCTGCCTCGCTCTAGAAAGAGCTCGACTCCTGCCCTCCTTCCTCCTCATTCCCTCCCAGGCCGACCCTGCCCCACTTCATGCCTTTAAAAGACTTCTGTGCCTGGGATTTCCGTTTGGATCTCCAAGGCAACCTACTCTCTCCTGAATACTGTTCGTGACTATCTGTCAATGGAAACATCTCCATTTGAGTGTCTGAGAAGTCACCCATTTCTAGCCCCAAAATGATGTCTGCAGAAGACAGCAGCAGGGGCAAAGCAAGACAGGGAAGGAGTAGGACCAGAGCTGCTCATGGGTAGAGACTCCCTGCTCTCCTCAACTTCTTGCTCTTTGGGCTCAGGCACCAGTCTCTGATGGGGCCACATCCTGGCCACACCCTCCCTAGCAGACTTCTTGAGGGCCTGGGCCACCACCATGACCCGGGAAGGATGCTGACTAGCACTCATTGAAACCCTAGTACTGTGGCCACCATTGGCCCTGCTAATTCTCTCCTCTGAGGCACTGCTCTGAACTTACCTCATAATCTTGTCCATGTCAGGCTCACATGTCTCTGTGACCCTCGCCTCAGTGGTCATTGCCACAGGTGCAGTTTCCACGTGAGCCAACATTTGAGAACATACCAAACCCACCCTGACCTGCAAGAGGTAAGTCTGCCTTGGTTCAGGACAGGACCCCTCCAGGTCAGCAAACCAAAGGCCCAAGAGGAAGGGCTGAGGGTCAGAAGAGGGAGTGGCTGGCTCTTCCTGTCTACTGGCAGCCGTTGAGCTTCCTGAAGTATCAAGGGAAAGAGAAGGGCTAATTCACTCTTACAGACTCCTTATGCTCATCACGCTCCCTGGGTGGTACCGTGTGATGGATCAGGGACAAACAATAAGACACGCCACTCAAAGGAACTCAGTTAATCCACATGACTTCTAGGGTAGTCACAGCTCTTGAAAGATTCCAATCCCTTTGTGTGGCAGCCATCCTGACTGGCTCTCAGACATAAATGCGCCGAGAGACGTGTGTTCCATTCCTCTTTCTGCATGCCTGATCTTCACAGCTGTGGCTCTAGCTGGTTCAGCAGACACGTAAGAGATCTCTGTATGCTCCTGTGCCCACATCCACTGTGAGATAGAAAGCGAAAGGCAAGATGCCACGGTGGGGCTCTGCTTCCCAGAAGTGACCAGAAGGCAATAAATGGTCTCCTTCCCAGGAGGCAATAGATGAGAGGTAGACTAAGAATCTGGGCTCCAGCTCTGCCTGGTAGTCTTGGCCAAGGCAATGTCTCACCCTGGGCCTCAGTTTCCCCATTAGTAAAGTGTTACCACGTGAACCACATGCTCTCTTGGGATGATAAAAGAGAAAGGCAGGGTCTGAGGTTCTTGGGACTTGGGTTCCTATTCTACTGTTGTTAGCTCTGGTCCTAGCTCTGGGCAAGTGCCCAAAGGTCTTGCATCCTCAGATTCTTTTCGTGTCAAATAGGAGGATGTCAGTACCTAACTGGTCTTCCCACATTCACCCCTCCTTTGCACTATGACCAACATGAACTTTTAACAATACGTATTTAATCACAGACTCCCTCCTAAAGGGCTTCCCAAGGTCTGGGTAAAGTATCTGCTACATAAAGACACAAGTTCAGATCCCCAGAACCCATAGACAAAACCAAGTATGGTGCTCTGCAATGGTAGCACTTGGGGCACGGAAGTAGGCTTAGACAGGAGGTTCTCTGGAGCCAGCTTAACTGGATCAGTGAGCTCCGGAGTCAGTGAGAGACTCTACCTCAAAACATAAGGTGGAGAGAGATGGAGGAAGACACTATACATTGACTTCTGAGCTTCATAAATAGGAGCACACATGAGCACCTGAACACACATGCACATATATGAAGAGGGACGAGACAGAGAGAGAGTGAGAGAGAGAGAGGGGGGAGAGAGAGGGGGAGGGACAGAGAGAGACAGAGAGACAGACAGAGAGAGAGACAGAGGGAGAGACAGAGAGAGAGACAGAGGGAGAGACAGAGAGAAAGAGAAAGAGAGAGACAGAGAGAGACAGAGAGACACACAGAGAGAGACAGACAAAGAGAGACAGAGAGAGACACAGAGAGAGAGGGAGAGAGAGAGGGAGAGAGAGAGAGACAGACAGACAGACAGAGAGACAGAAGGAGAGACAGAGAGAGAGACAGAGGGAGAGACGACAGAGAGAGACGGAGGGACACATAGAGAGAGACAGACAAAGAGACACAGAGAGAGAGGGAGAGACAGAGAGAGAGAGAGAGAGAGAGAGAGAGAGAGAGAGAGAGCTTTTGAAGGCTCTCCAGGGATCCTAAGACTTAATTAGGCAGATGCTTGGTCTAACCTTTCCCTGTCTCCCTTCAATGTCCTCTTTTCCCATCCCAGCCACACAGGCTCCTCTTCCTTCCTCAAAGCTCCCCTCTGCCACAGGCCTTTTGCGCGTGCTATTTACATCTACAGGATATTCTTCCCCTCTCCACCAAACTGGACCTGCTTAAGCCTTACTGAAGCTTTGCTTTCCTTACAGAGGCCACCCCCACCCCTGCCATGCTCCCAAACATATCACCTGTCAGCTTCAGCAGAGACTCACAACTCAATGAATCTCTCTGTTGTATCAGGAGCCAAGATGCAAATTCACACCTGTATTATTATTTCAATGAATAAATTTATCACAAACTTGCAAGCCCCAGGAAGGCAGGGACCAGGTTGCCTAATATCTAACACAGCACCTGTGGAAACAGCCATAAGGAACAGAATAAAGTCATCAATTTGTGCAAGGCAGGGGTTATGCTTCGCTGATAGTCTCACTGAACAAGAGAAGACAGTCAGGGAGAATCTAGATGACTTACTCGTTTCTCAGTCAGTAAACGTTGAGCCTGAATGCTTGTACACTATTTAAATTTTTTCACCTAATGAGACAGGGTTCTGGGAGCAAGGAGTCTGGGATTACATGAGCATTTAGAAATAATAGCCACCCCATTAAGTATTTATTGTGGCACCCAACACTATGCTACTTTTACGTGAAGCCACTTGTTCAGTCCTCCCAGCAACAGCCTATGATGGGGAACTACCATTATCCTCGCGCTACAGGTGTGGGAACTACCATTATCCTCGTGCTGCAGGTGTGGGAACTGAGTCTGGAAAAGTTTAAGGCACTTGCCCGATGTCACCTGGCTTACAGGCACTAAAGGCAGAATTTGTACCTTTGTCCCTCTAACCCAGTTCTGTGGTTCTTGGGGAAGACAAGGTTCAACTTCCACTCCATGTGCTGCAGACCTGCGCCTTCAGTTCTGCGTGCGAAGTGGTATGTGGCCCTTAATGCACAGTATGCGGAGGGCATCCTTTAGGGATAGTGAGCAAGCCACTGGCCCTGAGCCTTGGCTGAGGTTACACTGTGATCTGATCAAAGGCTAGGCAGTGACACTCTGAGAAGCCATGGAGAAGGACACTGACTTGGATTATAAAGTGTCCTGTGCGCCTGTATGTTGGTCATCAGGGTAGATACTGGTGCCAAGAGAAACCATGCCCTGTTGGTTATACTGAGGGTCTTTTTCTGGGGGCCTCTTAGTGATCCCTGGGATTCTTAACTCTCCACTGGGTTGTAGCAGTTCAAAGCCCAGACTCAGGAGTCCAAATTCCAAACCCCTCACTTATAGTATTGGGCAACACACACCAGTGGCTAAACTTGGTGGAGCCTTCGTTTATTCCCCAGGAAAATAGAGTCAGGAACACTCATTTCACAAGATCTGTGTGCTGATGAAATGGATTGCATGGAAGATGTGGAAAGCCTAGCACCTGCTCCAGCAAGTGACAGCCCCTCTGCGAACAAAAGCCAAGGGATGTCAGAGGAGAAAAGGTTCAATTTTCCAGAATTTCTTGGTATTCGAGTCCCTGCAACCTTGTATTTTTCCCATGTCTGAGATCTTCATCACTGTAATCCACACCACTTCTGGCACAGGAAGGCACCATCAGTCATAAAGATAAAGATGACAGCTGTTAAATGTGTGTCGTGGAAGAGAGAGCAGAATAAGCCTCTCATATTTATGATAACACATTGATCTTCACATACTTAAGGAAGAACAGAGAGACTGGCATGCAAATGTGGCCTGGTCACTTGTAAGCCGTGCCACCTTAGACAAAGTCATTAAACTTTCTGTTCCTCAACTTCCCAATCTGCAAAAGAGTGTTGATAATAACACCTACCTACAGGTATTGAAGTGTCTAGATATCTAAAGAGCGCAAGGTTGGGGTCATTAGCTGCTTATCAATAAGCCCTAACTCCCAGCCACTTTGCATCTAGTTAAGACCACATGTCAGAGTAGTGGTCATTGGGACTGACATACCCATGCCCAGAACGGCCCCACAAAAACCTCTCATGCAACAACTCTGTCTTTCTTACTCCTCCTATAAGGTGGAGTCTATATGAAAAAGAAAACAAAATTTGTTGTTGATTTTTGCAGTGCCACAGATCAATGGTATTGTGTGCTTTTGATTTTTTTGCAGTGCCACAGATCAATGGTATTGTGCATGTTTAGGCAAATGTGCTATCACTGAACTACACTCTCAGTCCAGGAAACAACTGTGTTGTGTTCTACCACTAAGATATCAGGACTTACCTGCTACATCAATTAATCTTACTCTAACTAATATAGAAATAGTTACCAGAAGGGAGGTGCTTAATATATGTGACGTGATTAGAAGGCGGAACACCAGAGTCCCGAGTTATGCATGCAGTGGTAAAGTGTTTGATTCAACTGTCATCTGCAGTAATTTAGACATCAGGACTAATGCCCAATGAGCTGTAGCTCCATAGAAAGAGGTTAGGGGAGATTATGGCAATAGACTGTGATGATAAACTCTGAGTTTGGCAGTTATTAGCTGGGGCACACGTAATCCAGTTTGCAAGTCAAATCAGAAAGGAATCGTGGAGAGATGGAAAAGGAAACAATTTCTAGACGCCCAAACAATGAGAGAAAAGGTGAAGAGGACTTGTAAGTGAAGTAAGCACAAGATTAGCGCTGTAAACCTTCCCATAAGCTTAATAGCTTTAACGTGCTTACCATGAATTTGAGAAAGAAAAGGAAATAGCGGGTAAAGAAGCGAAGCTCGACCAGGCTCGTTGTGATTAAGTCCTGGATTCCCAAGGTGGCAAACTTTGAGTCACTGTGGAGGTGCCTTTGGAAGGTGGTTGAGTGACTATTTGGTAGTACACCTAAGAAGGATGTTTAAAAGCCCAGGTTTAGCTCCACCTCCCTCCCTCCCTCTCTATCCTTGACTTAAAAAGTGACCCCACTCCAACAGGAACTTTAATCTTTCACAGCTGCAATGGCAATTTCCGTAGAATCCTTGATGGAAGAGAGGCGAATCAGGCACTGTGACCTTGACTGAGTTAAATGAACCTTTTTTCTTTGTAAATGTAGTTGCTTCATGCATTTCAGCATGGTGACTCAAAGCTGACAAATACAATGGCATCAATAACAATCCCTCTAAATTGCACTGGCGGAAATCTCTAAGCTTGGGATTTAAAAGTCTTATCGCTAAAGCAATGAAAATAATCCTTGATATCCAAAAGTTCTAGGGAAAAAGCTATATTACAAAAGATTTAGAGCCTTTAAAGTGGCCATACCTTACAGGACCCACTTTGAGTGTGGCCAAGAATAAAGGGGGAAAAAAAAAAACCTTCACGTTGGATAGAGCTGGGAGTGGGGAGTACAATGAACCAGCAAATTCTTCCCAGAGGGTAGAATCTAGGCCTAATCTAAAAATGTTAGCTATGGTCATGCACACAGGGCTTAGTTGACAAGCTCTCATGACTTCTAAGGACCAGATCCTGCCATGTGTCTCTCACTAGTCCCTTTGCTAAGAGGGAGTTTCACTGTGAGTATCCCACTGTGTTGTAATATGCTGTGTGACTACAGATAGGCAGGTAATATATCACCTTGGCTACAGGTCCCTAAATCATGAATAATCCCATTAAAAGTAGTGAATGGGACTGAGATTCATTCAAAGATCTTAAATACTAAGTCAAGAGCAATGGTCAGAGAGAAAAAAATGACATCAAGACGTATATGTGTGTGTGTGTGTGTGTGTGTGTGTGTGTGTGTGTGTGTGTGGTAACAAGACAGATGTAGCCAGATATGGCTACTGATACATGAACAAAGTGACTTGTCCTGTAAATAACTTTCTCAAGCCCCTGTTTTGTTAGGTTTCCTCTGTTGGCTGGATGAGTGGAAAAGGAGGTGCCACACACTGAAGATACACAGAGCAAAACTCCTTATCAGCCAGGCCTTGGTACCTAAATGATACTCTTGAGTTCCTCCAGCCCACATTTCACCCAGTCAGAGTTTGACTGAGATTTGGAGATTGTCTTTTATATCAACTGATGTGATTGTAACAATTATAACACATAGAAGTCATTAAAAACAGTACCTGGCTCATAATAAGCATTGCAAATGTAGCTATTATTCCTATTATTTTACAGATAGGAAACCTTGGGCTGACAGGGATGTCTGACCCCAGAGTCAGATACAGGTGAATGAAAATCAGACCCATTTTGTAGATGAACTTCTTATCTGGTCCAAGGTTGCAGTTAGCAACAGACTTAGACTCAGGAGCCTTCTTCCAACTCAGAGGCCATCAGCACCCCACCTGTGACCTCAGATCTCCAACTGATCCCTCATTGTTTTAGTAGGCCATTATTATGTTGTTTCAGGAAACACACTTGCAAACACCCCAACATGGAACTGACGTGCCTGCACAGAAAATCAAACAACCCTCTACTGACCCAAATTCCTAGCTTTAATTTACAAAGAGCCATTTAATTAAAAATGTGCTCTGAGTCCAAAGGCACAGCACGGTGGGGTTCCGGAGAGTTCTGCTGCCTCCCTGAAGACATCAAGTTCCTCATGAGAAGTTTTGTCCAAAAGAGCCACAGTGCAACACAGAAGAGCCATGGCGCAACACGCGAAACCAGCTCCATTCCAGGAAAACTGCTGAGCAAGCATTTAGGGCAGGCTCAGTGTCCACAGGGTGACAGAAAAGCAAAGGACCTACAAGCCAACCAACTCACCTCACCAGTGCTGCTGAAGTAAGGGCTCATATTAATTAATGTTTACAAAGTGACTGGGGATCCCTGAGAGAAGAGAGACTGTGCAGAACCCCAAAGTATTGTTAGCAGCATCCCGAATAACCTGCTTCTAAAAGGAAGTTGCTATTTGGAAGTGCCTCCTATGAAGCTGGCACCTTTGCAGCCCAGATCATTGGGGCTAATCCTGCAATTGTCCTCCATGGTAGGTTTGCATTTCTTTTGGTTTTGTAAATGTGTGTTTCCTTTTCTTTATGTGATTCTCATCACATGGACACACACACACACACACACACACACACACACAAATTTATCACAATAATTTACCAACTAGAAGACAGAGGACCCAAGACTGGAGACTGGATGTTTCTAAGCAGAAAATCCTTCCCTGCTTTGGTTAAACTATACCGCCTCTTCCAGCCTTCCCTGAAGAATTTGCTGAGTGTATATCAAAATTTCATGCAAGGATCCCTGTGGCTTTTGTGGAGGGCATGCCTTTCCCCCCTGCAGGATTTCTTACAATACAGAGGAATGTGTGAAGCTAAATTTCATGATGGGAGGCATGTGGACAACTATAGATACCTCTATCAACATAAGAGACACTTCTGTCACTCAGTAGGTTTCCTGAGACATCATTTTTTTTTTCAAGTAGTCATGGAGTTACGCTCACAAGCCAGTTCCTGAAGTAGGTATACTGCACTATATGGGTCCTGGCCATATAAAGAAATCAGAGACCCAACTAAATTGCAGTGCTCTGCTGTTTCCCTTCACACCGAGTATATAGGGGGCGTGGATTCAGTGTGATAGAGAAGGGAGATACCAGATTACCATCACAGCTGCCACCAGACCGACATTCTTGGGACAAACCATCTCATAAATACAAACTTCATTTTACAGCCGAGGGCTGTCTCTGAACTCCAAGAACAAACAATTGAAAAACAACAGCCTTGGAATCCAAACCCAGGAGGGGACATTGGAGGCTGATCCCATAGCAACCGCCCTTACAAAGGCTGGTGGCTAAGTTTGCCATCCTAAAGACTGAAGGAGCTGACTATATGCATTCACTCAAAAAGTAGGAGAAGGTATCTGCAGCGTGCCAGGCATTCCGAAGAGGAAGTAGAAGGACTCCGTGGATGAGAGGAGGAGAGAAGGAGTTGAAGACTCTTAGGGAAGAGGACAGATCATTAGTGATCCAGGAGGATGAGTGGTTGCTCTGACGGCATTTAAGATGCAGTGACTAAGGCATGACAAAAGCCTTCTGTCTCCTCCTTGTTTTCAGTGTCAGTGCAATGGATCAAATCAAATGTTCACACCCCACCAAAACTCCACCAGTCCCTGGGGTCTCAGGCTCTTCAAAGCACTAAAAATTAACACAAGAAAACCTAGGTCTATAGAGTTTTTACAGCGCCACAAAGATCAGGCTCCAAGCCTTGCCAGGCTGACTGGACCCAAGCCCCGCCCAGCTGAGCTGGACCCAAGCCCCGCCCAGTTAATGCTGCCTCCCGCCCCCTGCAGTTTCGTTTTTTCTGAACCCAGTCCTCCTAGCTTTGTGATTCCCCAGTCTCGGCAGTTTAGTACCCAAATAAGACAGAGAGGCAGTTGCAGAAGTGGCAGTACTTGTGGGACGAAGCTGAAAAACTTTCAGAAGAGGGTTTGAGCGCTAGCAAGATGGCTCATGGGGTAGAGGTGCTTGCCACCAAGCCTGAGGACCCCAGCTTGATCCCCAGGACCTACATGGTGGAAGGACTGACCCTCAGAAGGGTCTTCTGATTTCCACTGTTTTAGACTGAAAACTGCTCCAAACTTGCCATCCCTGTGAAATCTGCATCCTACACGGCTCCAAAGCGACTAGTCCCAGGTCATCGTCCAGTCTAACAAACTGCTCCAAGGCACCTAGTCCCGGATGGCCCCGCAAAGCCTGGACTACAAGCGAAGGGCCTTCACTCCTATCTCTCTCTCATCCAGGCCTTGGTTAGCCTTCCAGCTTTCTTGGGTCTCCCCAAAATGATGTCCCAATGTCAACAAGAAGTTGTCATAGAAAAGATTGTGCTGTTCCATATCATTTACTATCAACAAGAAGGCTGGGATTTTAGGTCTCAAACCCAAAAGAAATGGCTAACTGAGGGGCCTATTTACATATCCAAGCGGACCTGGCTGCCAGGTTCTCCCAGCATCTCTCAGTCCCTACCTGTTACAGGTANNNNAGTCCAGAGGCTGGGCTGCCCTTTCCCCAGAGAGCAGGAAGCAGTCTAAAAAGCCAGGACCCTTGTTCCTACCTCACCAGTCCACCTTTCCTAACCCCTTATGTTTTATAGTAAAACAAAAGGGGAAATGTTGGGGACTCTGGCTGGCAATAGCCGTCTGGGCATCTCCACTAAAGGGGCTTACAGTTTCCCCCTTTCCTCCCTGCTCTCCTCACACGGGTCAGCTCAGGGGGCATGTCCACTTTGGACTATCCCAGATATTTTTGTCCCTGCCTTTGACTATGCTCTCACCCATGTCTACCATAAACCTCCGCTATGCCTAAGAACAGTTATATCTTCCTTTTTATTTCTTTTTTTTTTCATTCACACTGACCTCTGCATGGGCAGTATGACACGCTTGCGCGCGCGCACACACACACACACACATAATAATTAAGAATGAAATTCAAGAAGCTCAAAAGGCAGCTAGCTTCTTTTAGGACATTGTTGTACAATAGTACAACAGCTTACTCAATTCAACAGGCGTCAAGTAAGTTCTGACTGTGTATTAGGTTCTCCTTTTGGTTTAGAAGATGTAAAAAACACATATTCAGTACTGCCAATTTAGATGCCAGGTCTGAAAGGGGTGTAAGTAGGAACAAAAAGAACAGCAAATTGTCTGGGGTTAGTACTCAACTGTGTGGATAATGAAGTAGAATGGCCTGAAGGCAGGGAACTCACCTGCACCTGAAGTCACAAATGCACAGCGGTTAAGAGTATGGGCTCTGAAGTAGGCCATCTGCATTCAAACAAGCAATACACTAAAACTCCATCGGTGCCTAGTTTCTTGCACTGTACAAGGAAGATGACAGTAATACATTTTGTTTATTTGTTTGAGGCAAGGTCTCATGCATCCCAGACTGGCCTCAAACTTTGCTATGCAGCTAAGGATGGTCTTGAACATCTCATTTTTCTATCTCCCCTTCTGCCAGCTAGTATGACATGCCTAAGTTGCTTATTCAGTGCTAGGGATTGAACCTGGAGCTCTGTGCGTGCTAGGCAAGCGGTCAATCAACTGAGCTACATCCCTAACCTGACAGTAGGTACTAGACAAAAGGAACACAGAAGATCAATATGTATGAAGTGATCCTGGGAAGGCATTGGCTCTTTTTGCCTTTTACCCAGTGTCTGCTCATTCCCTGGCATTTAAAAACTGTTCAATAAATATTGAAGAACAGATGAATCCACAAATGAGTAAATAAGTGATGTAACTGAGTTAAAAGAAGGAGAAATCTGTTATGGAAGGTGTGTGGTCCTCAGTAAGGCTTGCAGATCAGACAGGCTGCCGCACAAAACAGCTGGAGAAACAGGCTTGATGTTCAGGGTATGTTTTGGATGCCTGAAACATTAATCACTCATTTCTTAGCTCTTCTGTATGCGTGCCTGGCCATTTTGAACAAGCCCATGGAGAGATTAAGAGATCAGGATATAATACCAGTGTGTCTTGGGCCAGAAAAGGCTGAAGGAAGAGCCCTGAGCCCCAGAAGTTAAAATGTGTGGTGTGGGGAAAGTCTGTGATGGCTTCAAGGCCCAGCCGCCCCTCATTCACCCTGCCCAAAACTAACTCTGTGGTTTTCTCTCTCCTTAAATTAGCCTTACTCAAAAAAGGGATAAACATAAATGCTGTCTTTAAAAGAGGTTAAAGATCCTAAAAGTAAAATCTATTTGGAAAAAGATTGGCTACTAACAGAGCTGTGAGGAAGCTGGGGGGTATATTGTTTATTGAAACCTGCATTGTGCAGACAAGTGGGCTGGGGCCTAGAAAGTCACCCCAAGTCCCAGTTTAGGAGAAGGACAGACAGAGGTGAGACAGGATGCAAGTGTTTGCAGCCTAGGGCTTCCTTGGGGTGGGGAAGGGGGATGTGAATCCCCCCACCCCCCGGAAAAGAAAATCGAGGAAGAAAAAATAACCCAAGAGGAAGCAAGGAAGGAGTTGTAGTGCTGAGGTAACTCTGGTTAAGGGATGATTGGGGGAAGGAGGGCACTGCAGGGGGAGGAAGACCAAGCAAGTCTGTGCTTTCTGAGTGAGGGTAGTCTGCCAAACAAAGAACAATTTAAAACTCGGGGGTTTGCAGGTGGATCCCCGGTTCTGAAAAAGAACACAGGAAGCCTCACGCTTTGTAACCAGATGTCACCGTTCTCAGAGGGACGTCCTGTGTGCTTGCCGTGTGTGCCTGTGTCTGTGCACGTCTGTGTACGTGTCTGTGTACTCTGGGGAGTATGGCTTAGGGCAACAGAGGGGGAAGGGCTCTGGCAGAGAAGTCGAAGAATCTCCAGGATCAGGGCCCCTCCCCCATCGTGCACGGGCATGCGCGCACACACGTGTGCGCGCTTAGCTCTTTTCTTCCCCTCCCCCACTATGATTACATGCAGGTGAGGAGATCTAGCGAGTTCATCAGAGTAAATTTACAAACGGTTGAAGCTGGAGCTTTATGCCTCAGGAGCCTGCTGGCTCATTCCTTTGCACACTCACAAGGCACTTGCACACACATGCGCGGGCACACCCACACGCGCACTGTTGGCACCCAAGAAGTCAAGCCAGGCCAGATACGTCTTTCCTACAGCTTGGAGGAAACAGACAAGCTGCAACATGAATGAAATCTACCCAGAAAGGCTGCTTTTTCGCTCCGACCACGCAACTCCCAGCCAAACCGCCTGGAATATGTAGCAAACTTTTATTTCGCTTTTAGAGTCTCCAGTTACTCTTCTACCAGTTCCTGTGGAAAACTGAAGCTTTGAAGTGTCTAGCTCAGGCTTCGCAGACAGGGACCGCCAGCAGGAGCCCCGGAAAACAAACGCCCCAGTGCCACCTCCTCTGCTGCCAGGACCGAAGGTTCAAACCCACCCAGCGCCCTCCAGTGGGGCACGATGTGGGGAGGGATTTCAGAACCTCTAGGAAAAGGATGTCTTTAGCTGATAACCCCTCCCTCTTGCCCGGGTCCTTGGTCGTGTTCCTTCACCCACCCAAGTGATAGATGTAAATCGTCCGCCAGAGTGGGGAAATTGGAATTCATGGCCTTGTCTCGGGTCTTCCCACCTCCTGCCAGCTCTGGGTTCCAGGGCTCAGAAACTGCTCTGGAAAACTTGGAGCTATGCAGTGTCGCCGGCCCACCACCACCACACATGTACACTTCCCTCGGCATTTTTAGGTCCACCCAGCTCTACCTCTACCCTTCCAACCTCGCCACAGACAGCTAGCCATGCCTTCCCAGCGCACCTACAGCGACCCCAGAAGGCCTGGGGCCAGGGAGAGAACTGCACAGCAGAGAAGGCAGAGAAGCGAACGCACCTCTTCCAGATTTTAGCCAAACTCGAATGTAGCACTGGGATCTGGCACCTTGAAAATCAAACCGGGGTTCTAGAAGATATTTCTCAAGCCTGACCCGAATAAAACAACATACTAAATTATGTGTAAAAATAAAAAGGGTAGTGGATTTTGCTCGTGTGCTGCGGGAGGCAGCCATCTCCTGGCCCTGCACAGGGGGGCGGAACCCTGTGTGCTCTGGGACTTTTACTACCAGTGTAAACTACGCGGAGCCCAAGCTCAGGAATGAACCTGCGGGCTTCTAGCTGTCTCCAGCCTGGCCACCACCTCAAAGACTGCGGACAGCGCGAGTGGCCAGAGAGACGCGGGAGGGGGGGACACGAGACAAACTTAAACCCGGAGTTGACTTAGTTGGGTGAGAGAAGGGGGTGGCATCGATGCAGTCACTTACCGCTGGCGTTCTTCCCACAGATGAGGTGCTGGTAGGGCTGCAGTAGCCCCCAGATTTCCGAGTCGTTGTTGACCGTGTGCTCCAGGGTCTCCACGGTGAATCTGGGCGCTTCGTGAAGCGTGTGGTGGTGGTGGTGA
>LOEQ01000017.1:42278-54589 GCA_001685075.1 Bramus lutescens
TCCCGCCCCGCACTAAAACGCCGTAGCCAAGCGGCTGCAAAACCCTGCTGAGCCCCAGCAAACCCTGGCAGCCAGAGGGCGGGCGTATGCAAAGCAGGACGGTGTAAGAGCCAATGGAATCATAGGATGCTAATTACTTTTTAAAAATTCCTCCTCTCCACGCGGCACCGCCCTTCGGACACGCCCCCCGGCCTTGACCAGGGAGCAGCGGCCTGTGAAACCAGGACCTAAGGAAGCGGGGAGAAGGAAATGTGGAAGCCGCCATCCTGCGATTGTTGCTCCCCCAGTTCCCGCTGCTGAGAGTCGTCTGTTACTCTCAGCGGTTCACAAAGTGTTTGCCTGAGGGTCACTTTCTGTTTTGGCACATTGGATTTCTTTCCTCCTCCCATCATCCCATACAAGAAGCATGTTTCCCCTCCCTCTTCAGGGCCCCTAATTCATGCAGGTGTCTTGTTTGGGCATGGGTTTGCTTCAGCGTGAAGGGAAATAAACCAGGAAAGCAGACGAAGCAGACTGATGGATGCCACGGGGAAGCGAATCTACAGTCATAAACCACCTGTCACCAGGACTCACTGGATTTTTGTTTGGTCAGGCAGGAATGTGCACCCACTATTTAAAGTCCCAGGGTTTGCACCCAGCAAGGTGGTTCCCTGCCACTTTGGGGTTCTGGCAGACAATCTTCTAGATAGCTCAGCTTTAAAAAGGGCAAATTTGAGCAGAAGGAGAATATTCTTTTTCAACTAAAGAAAGATACAATGTATATAGATATGCGAGTCTGCTACAGTTCTGTGTCTAATGGCATTGCCTTTGTTAGTGTATGTCCCCACCTACCCTAGGAGAAACTATGCCTTATTCATCCGAGGATCCACAGCTCCTACACAATCCGGATTCTATAAGAAGCCCGCCCAGATCTCCAAAAACTATCTTGGGTGTTTCCACCACCCCACCCTCTTGGATATCTTCAAAGTTCTGGGCCCTGATTACACTGGGTCACTACCATCTATTTATTTGCGTGGATTCCACACTGGGACAGGGAATCGCGGTGAATATGATGAGTTGATGAGGGACTGGCACGCTTTGAACTGCTGGTTTGGATTGTTTAGCAACGGCCAGCAGGGATGTGAGAAGACACTCAGCGTCACTGATCATCAGAGAAACTATAAATCAAAACCCGGAAGAGCTGCCAGCTCATGCCTGTTAGGACTACAATTATCAAAAAGTCAAAAGATTGCAAACAGTAGCAAGGGTGCAGAGAAAAAGGAACCTTGTCCTCTATTTGTGGGAAATTAATATAGTCATTATGGGAAAAAATGCTAAAGATTCCTCCCAAAAATATACAAATTAGAAGTACTATATGATCCAGTAACCCCACATCTGGATATTCATCCAAAGGAATAAAATCACTACTAACACCCTATGTTCACTGAAGCATAACTTGCAAGAACCACGACCTAGAACATTGTTCAGATTCCAAAAAAGGGGGAAATCTTGGCATTTACGACCAATGACTGACCTGAAAGACATCATTATGCTAAGGGAAACATCTCACGTATGTGTGACTCTGAAAAGAACCACATTCGCAGTAATAGACAGCAGAGCGTATGACGGTGACCATGTGCTGAGGGGGAAGGAGAAGAGGGATTTGTTCATCATACAGATTTGCAGGGTTAGGTTACTGAGTTCTACAGCTCTAGAGACCTGTGTGCAGGTATAGACATGGTATCTATAGGGGATAATGACGCATAAGGGAAGCTTTCCGTAAGTGTTCTTATCAGGCGGGGGGGAAAAGGTCACATGTATGAGTTGAGAGATACGTTAATTATCTTGATTATGGTTATCACTTACAATGCATGTGTTAAACAGCACACAGTACACCTTAAATGCCTATAATTTCTATTTGTCATTCTCAGATGAGAGTGAGAGAGTGGGGTACTTGCAGATTACCTGCTATTTACCCCACATATCCCATGACGTCCTGTAGTTTCCAGACTAATACATATCCATGTCAACTTGTCCCCATCCTGCTCTCTGCAAACTATGTAATCTGAGAAGCTTCCAAAAGTCCAGTCCAGTCTCATGTTGTCATACAAAACAAAAAATAGCAAAAAAAATTACATCAAAAAATGTGGAGGTGCTCTCTCTCTCTCTCTCTCTCTCTCTCTCTCTTCTCTCCCTCTCCTTTTTTTTCTTTTGGTCTTGCAGGTACCTAAAGTTCACCCTGAATAGCTGGTTTCCAGGAATTCCACACCATTGCCAAACTCCATTTTCCCTTCTATGATATCATATGCTTTGTATAAGATTTAATGACCTGACCCCCAAATTCTTCTCTGGCCTCCTGACCTATCAGACTATACACACAGCAGTGTGTGTGTGTGTGGGGGTCACTCAAATGTTGCATTGTTTGGCTCTATCCTTCTTGCCATCTGATGAAGAGCATGCTGCCTCTTTTATCCCCTGCAATGTCTTTGTGGATGCTGGTCCCTTTATGCAAATGCCCATCCCCCTTCTTCCCTGCCTTGAATGCACCTCTCTTCCCAATCTCTAGGATTTGGCTCCTCTTGTGAATGTGCAAAGTTTTTTTTTTTTNTGTGTGTGTGTGTGTGTATGTGTTTTCCTGATGCTGCCCACTTTCCACCCAATCAGAAGAAGGTATCTCCATCCACGGCTCAGTGCTTGTTCTAGAGCCATTTTCATTTCTCTGTGTGACTTCCTGGTCATCTTGTCTACTTCAAGTCTATGTGCCAAAGACACTTGGGCAATGAGTGCCCAGGACAGCACAGAGAACAAAGACCCGAGGAAGTCTTGTGCATGTGGAGGAATCTCACCACAAAGCAATGTACCTCACACTGACTCGTTTTCTTCTGTGGTGTGAGATCAACCTGGTACTGGCTGTCTTTGCCACTTTCCCAGCCGTGAGTCCCAAGCTCATCCATTCCGTCCATTTTTACATGCTTTCTTATATCTGAAATGCCCGATCAACCTGCCTTATAGAGTTGTGCAACTGAACTAAGGTTCCATGTAGTATAATAACCCTGAACATACTTGTGCTAGTTTGATTAGATATGGCCCCATAGACTCAGGTGTTAGGATGCTTGTCCCATAGGGAGCGGCACTATTAGGAGGTGTGACCTTGTTGGAGGAAGTGTCACATTATGGAGGCAGGTGTACTTGTTTTATTTTTCTTTCTCTTTGTTCTTTGGAGGCCTGCCACCCAGCTCCAAAATAAATACCCAGAGACTTTTTCTTACTTATGCATGCCTGTCCTTAGTTTGGCTTGCTTCTAGCTAGCTTTTCTTAAATTATCCCATCTACCTTTTGCCTCTGGGTTTTTACCTTTTTCTATTTCTGTATGTTTGTTTCTTTCCTTCTTATTCCATATTTGACTGTTTGGTTGGGTGGCTGGACCCTAGCATCCTCTTCTCCTCCTGTTCTTGTTCCTTCTTCTCCTTTTCTTCTTCTATTTATTCTGTCTGACAGCCTTGCCTATTTCTCTCTCCTGCCTTGCTATTGGCTGCTCAGCTCTCTGCTAGACCAATCAGGTATTTTAGATAGGCAAAGTAACACAACTCCACAAAATTAAACAAATGCAACATAAAAGAATGTAACACATCTTTGCATTATTTAACAAATATGCTGTGGGCAGCATAAATGAATGGAACACATCTTCAACAAATATTTCACACTTTCCCTTTTCTGTAAAATAAAAATGAAAGGTTTTAACTTTACATAGTAAAGTTACATGCAATAAGAACAATTAACAAGTAAGGATTACATTCACAAAGTCCAGTTTATTTCTGTCTGACAAATTTAGAGATAAAGCTCCATTATCTATCCTATCTTAGTGAGTCCAAAGTTTAATGCCTAAATTAGTTTGTATCATAACTAGGGAAAACTGAAACTCAAATTAGTCTTCAACTCCACCAAAGAACCCAGAAGGATGTAATATTACCTAACATCAAAGACATCTTGCGGCCCGGAGAGTCACCCACAGTTCCTTTGCAATGCAGGGGCATCCATCTTCAGCCTATAGGCCTAGAATATCTGTCAGATTTTTCAGTGAAGCAGGAAATTTGAAGGTCTGTCCCACCTTGTATTTGCGAGGTTCACCAATTGCTTTCCTCTGTGTCCTGCAGAATATCTGGCAGACTCTTCTGTGAAACAGGGGTCTCAGAGGACTGTCTTGCCTTGTCTTGGCAAACTTTATCTGTCTTTTTCCTGTGTTCCACTTGTATATACTGTCAAGAAGTCCAGGCAAGAGCACTTTCTTACTCAAATGGCTAACTTTGCCACAATGAAAGCAAACTCCAAATGGAGTCTCCTTGATGCCCCTCATCCTTTTATGAAGTAGGTTGGTGCTACTAGGAATAGATGTTTCTCATTGCCATGGAAAGTCCTATGTTAATAAAACATTTTAAATGCCATATTTTATAGGTCTTTGAAGTGTTTGAAGATTATTTATCTATCTAAAATATATCTCTGTATGATGTTGGAAACATACCTAACATATCTACCAATTTGATTATTATAGATGACTAACTACTGACCTGTGTTTCTTGATTATCCTAAATAGTTTATAATAATAGCTTTCCAAAACTATAATTTTACCTTACATTTAAAGTAAATTACATAGGTACAGCACCTTAAACATGAGTAGGAACGTGTATATATACTTAGTTTTTTGTTTCTATGGCTGTTCAAGAGATCACTGTCTGGCAGAAAATCTTAAATCAGCCATATCCTCTTTTTCTTTTTCCCCAGTCTTCTCAGGCCCTAAGGCTATTTGAGTGCCATGTTGGACACCAAAATGTAGGTTTTGTTGTTTATTTGTTTTACTCTTTGCTCTTTGGGGTCCTGCCATCCAGCTCCCAAATAAATACACATAGAGGTTTGGTCTTACTTATGAATGCCTGGCCTTAGCATAGCTTGCTTCTTGCCAGCTTTTCTTAGCTTAAATTAGCCCATCTACCTTTTGCCTCTGGGCTTTTATTTTTATTCCATATACCTTTCTTTGGTTGTGTAGCTGGGTGACTGATTCCTGGAGTCCTTCTCCTCCTCTCAATCTTCAATCCTTGATCCTTTCCTCCCAGATTTCTCCTCATATTTATTTCTCTGCCTGCCAGTCCCACCTATCCTTTCTCCTGCCATGGTATTGCTGTTCAGCTTAAAAAAAACAATCAGGTGTTTTGTGCAGGCAAATAACACAGCTCTGCAGTTAAACAAATGCAACATAAAAGAATGCAGGACATTTTTGCATCATTAAACAAATACTCCATAGCATAAATGAATGAAACACACCTTCAGCGAATATTCCACAAGAGGCAGGCTTTGAGGTCTAATATATGCTCAATCTGTGCCCAGTGTGGCAGTCTATTTCTTGCTGCCTGTGGGTAAAGATGTAGAGTTCTCATTTCCTCCATATCTGCCTGAATTCTACCATAGCAGCGTGAATAATAAAAACCCAGAGACAGATATTAGGGTTCAACCTGAACACCAGAAAAGCAAAGCAGCCAGTCACTGGCTCATACCCACCAACTCTTACCTCTACCTCAGTCCAAAAACAGTGATCCTGCCTCCAGGAATCCTCAGAATGAGACTGACTGATAGCTGTCTCCTCCCATCTTATATTCCCCTCTTGTTCTGGGATTAGAGGCATGCACCCCTACTGCTCGGTTTCTATGGCAAACTAGTGTGGCTACTAGAATTCAAAGTGTGTGTCACCACTGCCTAGTCTGAAAGGCTGGCCAGAGCAACTGTTTTACTCTCTCATTTTCAGGCAAGCTTTATTTAGTAAAATACAAATGAAATATCACTACATACCATGCTTCTCCCCATAACAACAATGGACTAAATCTCTGAAACTGTAAGCCAAGTCCCATTAAATGTTTTCCTTTATAAGAGCTGTTGTGGTTATGTCTCTTTACAGCCATAGAAACCCAACTAAGATAATATATTCTACACTTGGCTGTTTTTTGCACAAAGCATTTACCACTTATGGAGTCAGAAGAAAGGAAAGTAAATATTACTTATAAAATAAAGCTATCTCAGCTTGAAGTTCTTGACATATCCCTCAGAAATGCTTTCTTCTCTTCTAAAGCTTCAGATGTACATTTGTGTCTTCTTTCCCTTCCAGAGACCATGCTCCTTAAGAGCTGGGACCTTGCGTCTCACGTGGGGTCCATACTGATGGCCATATTTCTTATCACTGGGGATAAATGACAGCCTATCTCCAAATATTTCACACAAGTAGAATCCTTTGTTGATAACATTAAAAGACCAAGAGTGAGTGACTACCAACCCTGCCAAGAATAAGCACTCCAGCAGAGTGATAAAGGTCCCATGGGATTAGAAAATTCTACCTGCAAGAGGAGGAGCAGGGGAGAAGGGGTTGAGGAGGAGGAGGAGAAATAAAAACATTCAAAATTGCACTTGACGGAGATAACCAACACTAACAATCTGAGCTGCCTTCTGTCTTTCAAATTTTCTCCCTGCTGTTTTCTCTGGGAGGTGTATGTGTGTGTCCATGAATGTGAATATATTAACTCAGTTGGGATTTATTCTCATTACTTTTCTCTTGCCGTATAATAAAACACGATGGCCAAGGCAACTTATAGAAGAGTTTATTTGGACTTACGGTTCCAGAGTGTTTGAGTACATGGTGGTGGAGCTGAGGCAGCAGGCAGCTGGAGCAGAAAGTGCTCACATATTAACCAGGAGCCCAAGGGGAGAGGGAACATAGACAGCTCAAGAACTTTCAAAGGCCTCCTGCAGTGAGAACTCTCCCCAGCCTCCCCAGATCATGCAACCAAATGGGAACCAAATTCAGATATCTGAGCCTGTGGAGGACATTCTCATGCAATGTCCCCACATAATAATCACCACAGGATTATTTTGTAAGTTATTTTGCATTCTGACTTTTTCCTCAAACATTTCTTCAAACCTTTTAGTGCAATCGTTTCTCCCATGGTATTAAAATTCATCCTAACTAGTTTACTTTTTGTGGCTATAAAATATTATATTGAATAAAAATTTAAAACACTGGAGAAACATTGGAGAAGACACCAGAGGATGCAAAGACCTCCTGTGTCCAGGGATGAGAGGCCAAAAGCTATTTACAGATCCAGTGTCATCGTCATCAAAATGCCAATGACATCCTTCATATGGAATCAAACAATTCAGTCAATAAATGAGATCATGAAGTGATGAAAACTGACAGTTCTCAAAAGATAAATACAAATGGTCAATGAACTCATGAAAACATATTCAGCCTCATTGGCCATCAGAGAAATGAAGACGAGAGTTCCATTGGGATTCCATCTCATCCTCATCAGAATGTCAGTCATTAAGAAAACAAAGAAAAATAAATATGGCACAGATACAGGTAAAGGCTCAGAGCCCCTTTTACACAGCTATGGTAATGGGAAGCATCTGTGTCTGTGGAAACAAGTATGGTGGTTCCTCATAAAACTAAAACTATATATCTACCACATGGCTCCCAGGACTCTGGGTCAGTCTTTCACAGAAGCACTTGCACATCACTGTTTATTGTACCACTATTTAGAATAGGCAAGATATGGAACCAAGCTAGATGTTCCACAGCAGAGGAACGAGTAAAGAGAAAGTGACATATACGTAAGAAGAATAAAGTTACATTGTTTGCAGAAAAGTATCATATATTTAAGAAGAATAAAGCTACATTGTTTGCAGAAAATGCATGCAACTGGAGATGATCACTTAAAAGGAATGAAGCTAGTTTCAGACATGTATCATATGATTTCTCTCATGTACAGCTCCTCGATTCCACATAGATACATAAGATTGTGTATCTACATCTGACATGAAAATAGAAGTAGAATCATCAAGAACAAAGGGAACTAACAGGAATGCAGGGGAAGAGAACATGGAAGGAGATAGAAGAGGGAAAGCGTACAAAGCATGTCGTATACAGATGTGAAATTCTCCAGACATTGTACACTGAATATACACAAAAAATAGGAATACCATTGCTTGTTTGTACTTGACATATTGTTTTCCAATTTAGTTGTTTCTGCTCATTTACTCGTGTGTGTGTGTGAGAGTAATTTTGGGATGGGCCTCTTGGCACCTAAACAAGGCTTCAAAACTTCTCTATATCTGTTATCTTTTAAAAGATGAAAATATATAATACACTAAAGGCTAAAAATAAGTAAATATATAGTAATATATAATGTACTAAAGGTTAAAAATAAACAAAAGCCATGATACTGTATAACTGGAGCTATTTGGCCTATTGGATGCCAAAGATTGAGAAAAGTTTTGTACCAGTTACTCCTCTCTTGTTGAGACAAAGTCACTGACAATAGCGACTGAAGAAAGGAAGGATTGATTAGCTTTGCACCTTGATTGTGAATTTCCCCATCTGGATGAAGGAATCATACAGTAAGAGCATTTGGCCACATTGCATCCTGAGTCCGGAAGCAAGAGAGACGGACAGTAGCTGAGTCAGTGTTCACGACGTTGTCTCCTTTTGCCTCAGATTGGGCCCCGAGTCCGTGAGCCATCCTGGGTCTTCTCACCTCACTTAACACAGCTGGGAAACTTCCCCGCAGATGTGTCTGGAGGGTTCTCTCCTAGGTGACTCTAGAATCTGTTGAGTTGTCATAAGCATCACAGGTGCCTAGCTAGCTTTGTGCGCCGACACAGTATTGGGGTTCTCTTGGGGAAGGGTGGCTTGCTAGTGTGTATCAAATGCTCACCCCTTGTCACTTTCCAAAAAATTATTACCCAGATGTTCTTGCATATTTTTCAAAATCAATGTAAGATGCTTTAAATAACTTTTTTTAAACATAGGATTTGGGAAGCAACCGGTGCCTTTTAGTAAAGAAAATGGAAAGGATTACAGCCTACTCACACGAAGGAATATTAAGCAGCGTCAAAGAGTAACAATGATGGCCTTTATTTCCACAGCCTATCTTGCTGGTGTGCAGAGAAATGTTTCAAGTGTAAGCTTCCGTGTGCGTGTGTGCACAAAGTGTGACCTCATGCACTCACACGTGATCTTACTTGCAGAAAAAATGCTTTATGGAAAACTAACTAATAAATGCATGACTAAGCTTTCTTGAAAGGATGAAAATACTAGCTATAATCAGATTCTTGAGATTTGTAGTGTTTTTAATTACATTTTTTCATGCAATATATCTTTATCATTTTCTTTTCTCTCCCCCAACTACTCCCAAGAGTTTTGTATTTTTTTTTAAATTCTAGTCAGGCATAGTGTTGCACACCGTTAGTCCTAGCAGTCAGGCTGAGACAGGCAGATCTCTGAAATTTCAAAGCCAGCTTGGTCTATTAGTGAGTTCCAGGACGTCCAGGGCTATGTAGAGAGACCCTATCTCAAAACAAAACAAAAAACACCCTGAACTTTTTACAATGAGCAGGTACTGATTTTTACCAAAGTCATAAAATTTTCCCATAGAAAATAAAATTATTTTCTGCCCGAGATTCCGAACCCTTCCAGTCTATCCAAGGACTAAGGACTTCACCCATCAGCAGTTTATAAAAAGAAAGTGTATTGACTATCCCAGCAACCACCATTCCAAGCAGCCCTATTCACTGTGGCTCATCTCATCTCTCCCAGCATCCGCCAGGCACGCGCACACAGCTGTACCAAGCAATGTGGGTTTAGAGCCTGACTCTGCTCCCCACCCAAGCAACCTCAAGCAAATTCCTCAGCTTCACTGTGCTTAACTGTGCCTTCCTTCTACACCATTACTTGAAACCAAAAACTTCAAAAGCTCGGCGGCAAGGTTTAAAAGTCGGGATTAGGACTCTTCAGGCAGGACTCTCTCAGGTAGGAGGCTGCAGCTGTTGCTCTCTGCAGTCTGAGGTTGGGGGACCAGGTTGTAAGCTCCACCTACCTCTGTTTTCTGCTAGGGCCTCTCATGCTAGCCCCGCTCAGTCTCTGGAGGCTTGAATCACGTGAATCGGGTAGGCAAGGCAGAATAGCGGAGGAGTTAGAATGAGCTGTGAGCACAGGAAGGTAAGCCATTCGTAGGTAAATGCGGTACTGCAAGCCGCGACTATTATGGGGACTCGCACTGCAACGCACACTTTGAGAGGCGAAGCTTCACCGGTATTTCCCCATCATTCCCGCTGTCTTTTCTCTGGTAGCACAGTCCATCACCTCCTGCACACAGGTCTCAGGAGTCCCTCATCGCACCTCATTTCCTCCCAGATTCTACTCTGCTGGAAGGATCCTATTTTAAAGAGTCTCATCAGTATCAGAAAGGAATAGTGCTAGTCTCTCTGTCCAACTTCATTATCTTCCTTCCTGTTCAGCCACCAGGTTCCTCAGTCCCTAAAACACATTATAGCTTCTTAAACATAGGGAATGTCTTTACCAACACGGCCCCCTTCGTATTAAATGCTAGTACGTTAAAAAAAAAAAAGTGCCTGTTGACCTCTCTTCCACATTTTTCTAACCACACCTCTCTTCTGCCCTACAGAGCTGGCTCCCCCATTTGCATTCCTTATTTGAAATCTTGAAGATGCACCTCAGAGGCAGGACTTAGCAGTAATTGCTAGCTATAAGCAATATCAGCGGCAGTTGCTAGAGCTGCCTTTTGCATTTTCCCCTGCGTGCTTATTAATGTTCGACTCAAGGTCACAAAGACCCAGGTTTAAATACTGGCAGTGTGATATTTTCAGTTGTACATCTAACCTACAAATTTGTACTAAACTAAATTTATATGCATATCCATTTCTTTTGTAATTCAGGAGGTTGAATTTAGGACCTTGTGTGTGCTGGTTAGGCATGGGTTGAGCAATACCCTCAACCAACCCATGTGTTAATTTTTTTTTTTCTGCTGGGAAGATCATAATGACAGCCAATCTAATAGGATTGGGGATATGAGATGATGCATGTAAGAATTTAGGAAAATACCAAGTGCACAGAGAAACGCCAACAAAAGCTATTGTGGTGGTTGAATGAACCCTTAAGAGGTTCAATACCATGTGTTTCAATACCCGGTTCCCAGCACTGTTGGGGGAGGCTATGGAACCTTTAGGCTATAGGGCCTTGCTGGAGAAAGGGTGTCAGTTGCTGGGATCTGAGGGTTTATAGCCTCAGGTCACCTTCTGTTTCTCTCTCTCTCTCTCTCTCTCTCTCTCTCTCTCTCTCTCTCTCTTTCTCTCTCTCTCTCTCCCCTTCCCTCCCTCCCTCCCCTGCCCCATGTGTAGTTGAAATAAGATCAGCTGTGTTCCTGCTTCTGCCCCATGCCATGTTTTCCAGGCCACGATGACATGAAGAACAGTGAGCAGAAAACTCCAGTCCGTTGCTTTTGACCATGACATACTATCACGGCGACGGAAAAACGAATGCAGCTGCTGTCAGCCAAGCCCAGTATTTTAGCCAGTGACACTACACTGAATACACTGATCTAGCCTCTAACTTTTCATTAAATTGTATCATATTTCCCACCCTTAAATGTTTTTGTATATTTTCTTGCTTTTTAATTTTGATTTTATTCAGACAGAAAGTTGATAAACATTCTATTCACCTATCACCCACAATCACTATACTGTTTGCCCTCTCCCTCAGGTTTGTGTGTGTGTGTGTGTGTGTGTGTGTGTGTGTGTATGCATGAGTCAGTGGAGACCAGAAGTCAGTGTAATCTTCCTCAAGTACTACCAACTTTTTTTTCTGATACAGAATTTCTCACTGAATCTAGAACTCACCAACTGGGTAGACTGGCTGGCCCAGGAGCTCTAAGGACCTACCTACCTGTCTGTGCCCCCTACCACATCACTACTGGAGTTATGAGTGTGTGCCTTTGTGCCTGGCTTTTCTATGGGTGCTGGGGATCTGAATGCAAGTCTACATGCTTGTGCAGCAAGCTGTGATGATATCTTGTTTATACTCTAACAAATTAAGCTTGCCTGAAGATCAGAGAGTAGAGCTAGCCACTAGTTAGCCATAGAGGTCTGGAGGTCTGTACAGACGGACAGGATGTGTTTTTGCTGGGTGGAGAGAGTAGTACAAGGCAGGAGGAGACAGGAGTTCAGCCCTTTTTCAGTTGAGGAGTTAACAAGGTAGAGTTGACTGTGGCTAGTTCTGCCACCTGATTTCAGGCAAGCTTTATTTGTTAGAGTACAAACAAGATATCACCACAGTTCCCCTTTTTTGTCTAAAATAAAAAGGAGGTTTTTATTCTTCATTGTCATGAACTATAGATATAATTTCAACAGACAACCCTTTCTCTGTCACATACATTGTAGGTAATTCTCTATAGCTTGGTTTTTTCCTCATTTTAATTTAGTTGCTTACATATATGTAT
>LOEQ01000017.1:54621-66122 GCA_001685075.1 Bramus lutescens
ATATATATATAATGTATACTTATGTAAATATAAAAATATTTATATATAAATTATATGTGTTGTATATAATATATAACAGTTATTTTATATGTATTTGGAATTTATTAGGCTTACAGGGTGTGATCCAACTAGTCCAACAATGTCTGTCTGCCAATGGAAAGTCCACAAATCCAGTAACTGTTCAGTCTGCAAGGCTGGATGTCTCAGCTGGTTCAGTATACACTAGAATCCTGAAGAAGTAGGCTCTGATGTCAGTGAAGGAATGGGCGTTGCCAGTGAGAGCAAGGGCAAACAGGCAAGGAGCAAAAGCTTCCTTCTTCCATGGGGCCCAAATTAAAGCCAGGTCTTCCTGCTTCAAATAATTTAATTAAGAAAAATCCCTCACAGGTGTACCCAGCCACTTGGGTTTTAGTTAATTCCAGATGTAATCTAGTTGACAACCAAGAACAGCCATCACAGAGAAGCTGGTCCACTTAACGATTTTATTACATTTGGGAACATCATGTGGATTTCTCAGAAGCAACACTCCAAATATAAAATAGGGATGCCAATTCAACCTGCTTCATAAGCGAGGCAGACACCCCTGTTCCTCCTACCTGCCCTGCTTTCGATCAGAAGTACAAGACTCTTGAACCACGTTAGGCCAGAAAGACAAAAGCCCTGTTTCCCTCCCTTGCTCTCTCAAGCATACTATTATGGGAAGAGCAGGGATAGTTGAGGAAAAAGCATGCCAAAATTTTGTATTGACTTGAAAGACCTTTTCCAGAGCTTTGTTTATTCCAAGTACCCTTTAAACATTTTAAACACTGTCCAATGAAGTGTTTCAGGCACTATTTCAATACCGATTATGTTTCCTCTTGAGGACAGAGCCTTGCTTCAATAGGCATTACTGGCTCTGCAAGGCTGGGATGTTAACATTCACCAACCCCATTCTTCCTCTCCTTTGCTCTTTGCCTAAATATTGTAGCTGAAACCATTATTCACAAAAAAGAAGCAATTAGCATGTCTCTAAATACACTTCAGGACAAACATAGCAGCTCCACAGCCCGAGGCTTCACTCTGGTGCTCAGAGAGCCTGTCTGCACGGTAGAGAATCAGCCAGTGCTTGCTAAATAAATCAAAATAAATCAAAAGAAGAATAGCTCTTAATTCCATACTGAACAAAGGGGCAGGGCCTGCTATGGAATTTTATACAGAAACCGAAGTCTTTAGGATCACAACTTTAATCATTGTTTGTTGAACTTTTAGAGAATTTCCCAATGTGTGTTCCACAGAATGTTAGGAAAGATTTAAGTTTGTGTGCCACTGAATACTCTTTCTCAATTTTAGAGATTCATGACAAACATTTGCACATGAAAGCCCCTGTTTAGGGGATGCTGAAATGGCTCTGGGGGCAAATGCCCTTGCTGCCCAGTCTGATGACTGAGTTCAGGCCCCAAGATCCACATGGTAAAAGAAGAAAACTGACTCCCACAAATTATTCCGTGACCTCCACATACACACTGTGGCAAACAGTTGTACACACACACACACACACACACACACACACACGTAGTTTTGCAGCATAGAAACATATTTTGTTAATTAACTCGATAAGAGTTGAAACAAGTTTTTAAAAATATTTTATTTTCCATTATGTATGTGTGTGTGTCTGCATGTGTGTTTGTAGTGTAGTGCTCAAGGAGGCCAGGAGAGGGCATCAGACACCAGGGAGCTGGAATTACAGGTGGTTATGAGAAACCCTACATGGGTACTGAGAATCGAACTCAAGATCTCTGAATAGTGGCTTCAAACCACGGAGACATCTCTCCAACTCCCCCCCCCNTACTATTATGGGAAGAGCAGGGATAGTTGAGGAAAAAGCATGCCAAAATTTTGTATTGACTTGAAAGACCTTTTCCAGAGCTTTGTTTATTCCAAGTACCCTTTAAACATTTTAAACACTGTCCAATGAAGTGTTTCAGGCACTATTTCAATACCGATTATGTTTCCTCTTGAGGACAGAGCCTTGCTTCAATAGGCATTACTGGCTCTGCAAGGCTGGGATGTTAACATTCACCAACCCCATTCTTCCTCTCCTTTGCTCTTTGCCTAAATATTGTAGCTGAAACCATTATTCACAAAAAAGAAGCAATTAGCATGTCTCTAAATACACTTCAGGACAAACATAGCAGCTCCACAGCCCGAGGCTTCACTCTGGTGCTCAGAGAGCCTGTCTGCACGGTAGAGAATCAGCCAGTGCTTGCTAAATAAATCAAAATAAATCAAAAGAAGAATAGCTCTTAATTCCATACTGAACAAAGGGGCAGGGCCTGCTATGGAATTTTATACAGAAACCGAAGTCTTTAGGATCACAACTTTAATCATTGTTTGTTGAACTTTTAGAGAATTTCCCAATGTGTGTTCCACAGAATGTTAGGAAAGATTTAAGTTTGTGTGCCACTGAATACTCTTTCTCAATTTTAGAGATTCATGACAAACATTTGCACATGAAAGCCCCTGTTTAGGGGATGCTGAAATGGCTCTGGGGGCAAATGCCCTTGCTGCCCAGTCTGATGACTGAGTTCAGGCCCCAAGATCCACATGGTAAAAGAAGAAAACTGACTCCCACAAATTATTCCGTGACCTCCACATACACACTGTGGCAAACAGTTGTACACACACACACACACACACACACACACACACGTAGTTTTGCAGCATAGAAACATATTTTGTTAATTAACTCGATAAGAGTTGAAACAAGTTTTTAAAAATATTTTATTTTCCATTATGTATGTGTGTGTGTCTGCATGTGTGTTTGTAGTGTAGTGCTCAAGGAGGCCAGGAGAGGGCATCAGACACCAGGGAGCTGGAATTACAGGTGGTTATGAGAAACCCTACATGGGTACTGAGAATCGAACTCAAGATCTCTGAATAGTGGCTTCAAACCACGGAGACATCTCTCCAACTCCCCCCCCCNCGCCTGCAAATTAAGTTCTACTATGATCACTTATATGTCCTAGGGGTCTCTTGGCATACTCATGCCTATTTATTGAATAAACAAAAGAATATACTAAGTGACTATTGCTGTATAAAGTATTGTTCCAAAATGGGGAGCTTTCAAACAGCAAACATTTATTATCTCACATCTAAGCAGAGCTTAGATGGGACCTCTACTTCAGAATTCCATAGCCTTCAAGAGGGTTGACTGAGCTGTAGACTCTTCAAATCTCATTTCAGGAGATCAACTTGAGAGAGTATGTGGATGTGTCTGGGCTAGAAGCTTTGGTTTCTTGTCATAGGGACAGTTCCCAAGCAGATAACAAGTTTCCCTTGTAGCAAAAGAATAATTTAGACTGTTCCTTTGGTAATGTATATTTACTAAGAACACAAATATGTTTAAGTGCCTGACAGCACCCCTTAAAGAGGTCAGAGGTCAGCCCTTTTAGGTGAGTTTGGGTATGTTTGGGGTGTGGACAGGTCAACCCTTTTAGAATAAAATACTTTGGCATAGACCTGCTGTTGGTGGCAGTGTAGATGTTAAGTGGAGACTAAACCTTTTGTTTGTTTTCAAGAACCACCTTGGCTGTCCTGGAACTTGATTTGTAGACTCGGCTGGCCTCGAACTCCCAGAGATAACCTGTCTCTGCTTCTAGAGTTAAGGATTAAAGGTCGGTGCCACCACGTGCAGCATAGACAGCAAATGAAAAGGAAGAGGAAGAATTCAGTCACCTGTGTGGCCCCCTGGTTAGTTAGCGTGCATTCTCTTTCTCGTTCTTTTTGACGAATCACTGGGAATGGCCTTTATGTGGTTTGTGGAATAGCTACACCAAGATTCTGAATTTTGAATGAGTGACATGAAATGCAGATCCAGCAAGCAAATATTCAGTGTGGACGGGGAATGGCATGTTTGTAGACACCAAAGAAGATCGCACTCTTCTCTTTCGGAGTGCTGAGTAGAATTCAATGCCCAGCACCCTAAGAGTCAGGTGGTATGTTCAGTTAGTGAAGTGGGAGGAAGACAAAGTATGCATTGCACCAAAAACTTTAAGAGCTAGTGTGCAGAAATCCTGATGCCGTTTTTGCTTCCAACTTCTGGGATTATGGCACATCAAAATGAATTGGAGTTTAGGGCCTTTAGCAACTCTGAGGACAGGAGAGATGGTGGAAGACACAAGGAAAGTGAAAAACAGTATCATCTAAGACATTGCAATGCAGGGGCTGTTTGCTACTCCGCAATAACCTAGCCAATACAGTTGTCCTGCAGTGAACGTCAGCATTCAGGGCCCTGGAGTAGAGACTGTGTGCACAGGAGTGTGTAGGCCATGGAAGCAGCTCCTCAGCCATGGCTTCGGTTGTGTGCTTCTGCTGGGTCACCTCTCTTGGTTCCTATATTACAAAGCTGACTGTAACTCTATCTTGCCCAAGTCACATAAGATAGAATTCTTTTGCTTACAACCCCAAAAATCCTAATATTAATTCTGCTTCATCCAACAGGAATCTATTGATCCCAGTATGCTCATTACTCTCCTAACCACAGGCGGTGCAGTCATGTTTAATATTGGAACTCAATAATGAATAAGAGATACTCCTAATCTCAAGTAATTTGCAATCTCATTAAACAAATGATATGCATACAAATGAAGTTGGTACTGAAAATTAAACATGCAACACTGAAGGCACATGTGTGTTCTTCACCTAGCAGCTTTCAGAAGAAAAAGAACATGTAGATAAAAGCAGGAGGTATATATTTTGATTTCTTTGTGTTCCTTTTCACTCACCAAAATCAAAATCTCAGTTTGAATGACACTTTCTCAGCACAGTGATATGTACCAGTGTCTGGAACACAGTAAGCACTAAGTATTGATTTGTTAAATAACTAAATTCATGAATGTGATCAAAGACAAGTAGGCTTTGGAGTCAGTGGCCAAGAGTTCAAATCTTGGTCTGATTCTTAGCTGCTTGAAGTTTCTGTAATTCTGCAAGTGGATGCTTACAAATTCCTTGCTGCAGCAAGGCCACCATTCATAGTTTCTCAGGAAGGACCAAGGAAGTGGACAGATGTGTGGCTGAGCTACAGGAAGTGTGCAACCAACAGAACATATAATTACTTGGTGTATACTAGTTCCCCAGAATCCACTCCATCTTATCTATTACTTCCAATGGAAACCACTGCCTAGCATGTCCCACAGGCTGCATACATTGCTAGCTGCTGAGACTCAATCTGAGGCACCTGAACCTTGAGAAAAGTGAAGCTCACGGAATTGAATTTATGTCACAGAGAAAGTCTAGGCTGGCCATTGCTAACATCTAGCAGTTCTGTTGTTTGTGCTTTTCCATAATACTGAATTTCCATAATCCTGAGAGCTTCCTGAGTCCCACCTCTACACTTCTTGCTGAGAATAAAACCTGAGGCTGATGCTGACTGTGCCTGTGACCTGTGGCTGATGCTGTAAGTCAACTGCCCAGGGTCCATTTTTTTTTCTCTACTGAGAGATTTTGAGTTTCTCAAGAGCGAAACAGCATGCTGCTGTAAGATCTGTTTCCTAATGTCTCCTGAGACTGGGTAGCCATGGTACTCAGTTCTGGCTGAAGGTACTTGAGCAGACTGTGGGACATGAGTAGAGAGTTGTCCTCTCTCTCCATAGGTGGGACCTCTGTCTTCTCAGATACAGCCTCACGTAGTTGCAGGAACTCCTTGGGGAGAAAGATAAACATCTGTTGGAAAGTTAGAAACTGGCGGCATTGGGAAGCCACTGTATCTGTCCCAATAAGCCACTGTTGTTTGACCTTTCCATTGTATAGGAAATTCTAAACATTTGATGTAATATTGGTCTAATTGGTATTGACTCTCCTATGAGCAAGACTCTATCCCCCACGGTCAGGATATGGCCGAGAACAACAAAAGACAAGTAAATTACTTTGGAGGTAGAAGAAAAAAAATAAGATTGTAAATGCATGTTGTGTTGCTGAAAAGGAGAGGCATAAACCACGGGGGATGTGGAGGATGGAAGTCAAAGGGAGTGGGGCGCAATGTAAATGGACAAGAGGAGAGGAAGGGAGGATCCATGAGGGGAAGACCAGCAAGCGTCTAGGCCAGGAAGGAGGATGTGGAAAGAGGTAGGGGGTGAGGAACAGTCTGCTGTGATGCAGCGAAGGAGGGAAGGAAGAGACAGGGTCTGAAAGATAACATCAGGGACTGGGGAAGAGAGGACCATGTGAGGCAGGGCCAATGATTTCTATAATAATGTAATAGTCCATATTTCAAGTTTGACGAGACATGGTCTGGGCAGCTACAGCTGCCCAGGTTGCTAGAGAGGAGACCTAGGTCATGGATGTACAAATGAGTATGGCCGTGTGCCCGGACTTTATTTTCAAATAGGTTGGCAAGACAGGGAGACCTGGCTAAGGGGCCACAGTCTGAGGATCTGCTAAGGTTTAAATATTGAGCCCTGGTGTGTCAGTATTGAAAGGTGGTGGGGAGCCTTTAGGAAGCTCAGTGCAAGGTGATTGATTCATGGAGGACACCACCCTCAGGAAAAGAATATAGTTCTGGTGGGTATGGGTTAGTACTCATGAAAGAGCAAGCTTGGCCCCTCCCTGGTTCCTCTGGTTTCTTATCTTGCCACACGATCCTTGGGCACACAGTTCTTACCATGACACCATGCACCACAGCCAGAAAGGCCCTCACCAGAATCAGCACCACGCTGTTTAGGTTTTCAGTTTGAGCTGAATAACCTCTTTTCCTCAAGATATCCAGAACGGGTATATTTGTCACGTCAACAGAAAATGGACTGAGACAAATGTCTTTTAGATCAGTATAAAGGCTTTGGCATTTTCTAGAAGTCATTGGCTAGCTTTGGCTAGAAGTCATTGGCTAGTCTTCATTGGGAAGACTTTGAGCATAGTGACATGATAAAATTGCATTTTAATGGGATCACTTTGGAAATTTTATATATACATATATATCCAATATATATGAAATATATAGGAAAGAGAATAGGAAACAAAGACTGGGGAGCGGGGCAGCAGTGGAAGACAACAGAGGAGAAAGTTAAGAAGGCTACTGTTAGACCCAAGATCAGGCCACACAAAATATTCCACTGGCTTCCAACTGCTGAAAGGCTATTACATTGCTACTCAAATGATTTATTCAACCCACGACAGCTCATGCATAGCTAATGCTAACTACTTCCCTTCCAATCCAAAAGAATCCGGAGTATTTAGCAACCTGATTTACTGAGCAGAACATGAAGAACATAGCATCTAATTGAAACAGTGTGTGCGTGTGTATGTGTGTGGTGCGGTTGTTAAATAGGCAACCTGCAATTGATTAAATTGGAACTGATACAGGACACCAAGATCCATCCATACACTCAGCAGCCCAGCCCCAAATGCAAGTAAACAACTGGAGGAATAAAGCCTGGATGGGGTCTTTTTGTTGGCTTCATAATAGGGCGAATTCATCACCAGTGCTGGGATTTAGACAATGGTGGTAGAGTTAATTTTCTCTGTTCTACTTCAAAGATTACAAGGATCTTGGGGCCAACAAAGCGCTTTTATAGAGAGCAACCATGTCTACTACAGGGATAACCAAGATGGGGATGCTTCATGGCTGTCTGCTAGAAAACTTCATTGAGGAGTGAGATGAGATGGTATGATTGACAGATCTCATAGTCCCTTCCCATCACCATCCACCACTGTGCCCACTAGAGGGCACAGATCTTCCCGGTCTGAAGAGTCTGAAGAGAGAGGTCCTCCAGGTGGGTGGAGTTTGAACCTGGTCCAGAAGAGCCTTTATTCATTGCGCTAATTGATATGCTAATCATGAAGTTCTCAGTTGCTCTGGTTTCACATTGTGTCCAGTGGGAGGAGTCTCTCAGGGGCTGTTCTGCAGGGAGTGCAACAGTTCTGGAGATGGATACAACCCCTCTGGTGTGCTCTAAAACCCATCACTGGTACGTTACAGTTGGGCCAAAATTATCTCAGGGTCTGTACCTTGAGGCCTGCAGGACAGAGAAGAGCCTGGCTCAAGTTTGAGTGAGGATGAGACAGCATAAACTAGGTAGATGCCCCTCCAGCCAGAGGGTGGGTTTGGCTGCCTCTCATTGGATGGAGGCACCCCCACATCACACTATGTCACTTAACCTATATAACCTATATAAGCTGATGATTATATAGTAATAAACTGAGTTCCCGCTTTGACTCGGCTCCTTATTGCATCTGATTGTCCTGCGTTGTGGGGCTGCAGAATGGGTGGATAGTGCATTCATCTTTCCCTGGGGAATAAGGGGGCTCAGGAGGCCTAGCATGTTACCTGGTCTACTTCTAGGCCACCACTGAGCACGACAGAAAGCCTAACAATTCCAAGAACACTGGGGGAAAACCAATAGTTGAGTAACTGAATCCATTTGCTTCTGGAAAGTATTGGTGAGATATTAGAGAAGATAAGCCCTCAGCTTTGGTCATGTGGTCCATCTACATTCCTGGAGAGAAAACAATATTAATTCTCATCAGAGCCACTCTGGACTGTCCAGGCTGGGATCCCTACAGAAAACAACAGTGAGAATCTTACTAGGGACCAAGAGCTAGGGCTTCTCAGCACACGTGAGACACTTTGGCCTGAGCTGACATAATATTTTAAGCCCAAAATTGGTCTCTCTGTGACTGTCAACTAATAATAGTCCACGACAGGTATTGATCACGCTTTTATGACACACACTGCTCCAGCTCACCATGGAGACTTTCGTTTCATCAGCAAACGTGTGCTAGGATGGTCAAGATGATAATCCCAGATGAGAAAATTGGGGCTCAGAAAAGTCGAGTAAATCGATAACCATACACAGCTATGAGATTATGAAGCCAGAATAAAAATCCCAGTATTTTGAATCTGAAGCCAGCTTTTTTCAGGCATCATTTTCTGTGATGATATTTTATTTGTGCTTTAGCAAATAAAGCTTGCCTGAAGATCAGAGTGCAGAGCTAACCACACTAGTTAGCCTTAGAAATAAGGCAGTGGTGGCTCAGATATTTAATCCCAGTATTTGGGAGTCACACACCTTTAATCCCAGCACTAGGGAGATAGAGAGAGACATACATGGCAGGAGGAAACAGGCACTCTTTGCATGCAGTCTGAGGATTCCCAGGGACTGGCTCGCCCCTTTGGTCTGAGGATCCAGTAGAGGTAAGAACTAAAAGCTGAATGCTCTGCTTCTCCGATCTTTCAGCATTAACCCCCATATCTGACTTGGGGTTTTTATTATTAGACCAATTAGAATTCACACTACAATTTTCCCCTTCTTCAAGACTTTTGTTAATTCCCCATTAAAAAAACAATAAATGAAAGGTAACATTGGAAGCTCTGCAAACAAACGCCTTTGTTGAAACTACTCTACGCTGCTACTGGAGCACAAAGCAGACAGTATGTTAAGTGAGGCAGAGTAGCTCTGCTCCAATAAAATTGTACTTAGAAAAACATCCAGTTGGCGGAGGGCGTGGCTCGGTCACAAGAGTCCTGGCCCAGCTTATACAAAGCGTGGAGTTTTATCTCCAGCGACAGCCAAATCAGGCATGATAGTACACCACTTTATCCCTGGCACTGGGGAGCTGGAGGCGGGAGGGTAAAAAGGTTAAGGTCATCTTCAACTGTATTGTAAGTCTGAGGATGTCCTGAGATTCCTGAAACCCCCAACTCAAAACAGAACCAAACCACATAAAATGAAATAGAACAGGAAGTGAGTTCTGACTGGGCCTATGGGCCGTTGTTGGCTGACCTCCCATGGTGACATCACTCCCTAGCTTCTTATCGGCTCCTTTCCATGGGCTGTATCACATCTGCTACAACAGCGCCCACCCCACATAAGATGCAGAATCTAGGGGACCCCCGTTTCTTGGTGACAGCAATGAAGGACCGCCTACAGGAAGTCTACTGAAGCATTAACTCCATCAGTTCGCTTTGACAGGCTCCTTCTCCTTCCTGGATAGAACCTTAGCCATGGGCTGCATAGTACTGTCTGTATCTGCTTGTAGGTGGAGCCATGCGTAGCGATGGTGACGTACATGTATGTATTAGTTAGGTTTAACCTTGTCAATTCGATCAAATCCAGGCATACAAAAGCACATGTCTGTGAGGGGATTTTTAGAGACAATTAACTCGTGAGTGTTTTTTAACTTAATGTTTTAACTATTGAAGGGTTTAAATTGTGGATAGATTATCAGGAAGTGGCGATTCTGTGGAAGTTGGGCGTGTCCCCGAAAGGAATTCCTTGGCCTTCACCCCTTCTTCGGCGACTCCTCTTTGCTTCCTGGTTCCCACACAGTAAGCACCTCTGCTCCCCTCCACCTCCCTCTGTGAGATTTCTGCTTTACCACAGGCCTCAAAGCAATGTAGGCAGCTAACTACGGACTGAGATGTTTGGTGCTGTGGACCGCGATCTTTCACATATTAAACTCTCTCTCTCTCTCTCTCTCTCTCTCTCTCTTGGGTTTTTGTAACAGCAAGGACAAAGGTAACAGGCCTGCGCTGAAATCTTCATAAGGACATGATCTCATCAATATGTCAGTCTCCTGTTCTCCCCCAGGTCGGGTGGTATTGAGATGAGCGTATTTCAGAGCTGGTTATATGGGAGCTTGAGCATAAGATGTCTAAATGAGGTTCTGTGTGGCACTCATGGATTCACAGTCAGTTGGTGGTGGTTAAGCTGTTGCTCGCTGCCTTAGAGGCAAAGGAGAGGAGGTCTTCAAATAAAGAATCAGACTGGGGTGGTGAGCTTCCCCAGTAAAGGAAAGAGAGTCCTGAGACAGGACGTTTGGCCAGTGTGGCTGGAGCACAGGGAGAGATGGGGAGGGGTTCAAGCTGAGCTTGGAATTGTTGTCTGGGGCCCGACAGGGATGACTTCGCAGTGATTTTACTCTGGATGCCACTAACCTTCGAAAGTATTGCTTTCTTTAAAAAAAATTATTACTGGTGTATGTGTGTCTGTGTGTGTGACACACACACACACACACACCCACAGTGTACATGTGGAAGGCAGAGGACAATTCTGGGTAGTTAGTTCTTTTCATCTACTGTAGATTCCAAGGCTCCAGCTCAAGTCTTCAGGCTTGCTTGGTAAGTGATTTTAGTGAGCGAGCCATCTCCTCCACCCCCAATGCATTGCTTTCTAATTGCGTTTTAATGCAGCCAGTAAATTGGTAGAAATGGGAAAGTTTCCATTTGGTTGTTTCCTTAGAGTTTGAGCAACCGCAGTCTTGGATCTAATCCTTCTCCCCCTCCACACTCTTTGCCGCACGGCTTCCCCGTTTCTGTCAGTATAACAGTTCCCTGGAATCTGGGCGCAGTGTGGGATTTGCTTTAACCGAAGGCCCCATCAGCAATGGAGTGCAAGCAGACACTTGATGAAACGCTTGCTTTTCATTTCACGTCACCTCCAAAGTCTCTCCCGCCTCGTTAGAAGAAAGGCACCCACCAGAATGAAGAGTAAGCCATCTCATTTAAGGCCATCATGGCTCGGCCAGTA
>LOEQ01000017.1:66301-84911 GCA_001685075.1 Bramus lutescens
TTTTTTAGCATGGACTCTGGATAACTAGAGACTTGAAGACTGATCTGTTCTTTATCATCTATGCTAGTATTCTGCGTCTTAGTTAGGGTTACTATTGCTATGGTAAAATATCATGACCAAAAGCAACTGGGGCAGAAGAGGTTTACGTCAGTCACAGTTCCATATAACAGTTCATATAACATATAACATATAACAGTTTCATATAACAGTTCGTCATCAAAAGCAGTGAGGACAGGAACTCACACAGGGCAGGAACCTGGAGGCAGGAGCTGATGCAGAGGCCATGGAGGAATGCTGCTTCCTGGCTCAATCCCATAGCTTGCTGAGCCTACTTTCTTATGGAACCCAGGACCACCAGCACAGGGGTGGCACTATCAATTTCTAATTAAGAAAATGCCCTGCAGGCTTGCCTACGTCCAATCTTATGGAGGAATTTTCTTAATGAAGTTCCCTTCTCTCAAGTGACTTTTAGCTTGTGTCAAGTTGACATAAAGTTAGCCAGCACATTTTGTGTGTGGTGTGTATCTGCTACTTACTATCTATGTCAATACTTTGTGGTGTGTGTGTGTGTATATGTGCATGCACGCACACATGTGTGCACATACCCTTATGTATGCATGCATATGGGGGTCATGGTCTATGTCAGGTGCCTTGTTGGTCACTCTCCACCTTATCTTTTGAGATACATTCACTTACTTGTAGCTCCCAACTTGCTTAGACTGTGAGGCCACCAAGCTGAGGCCACCACGCTTCATGTCTCTGCAGTGACAGCTGCTCACTGCTATGCCCAGTTTTTTACATGGGTGCTGGGAAGAAAACTCAGGTCTCTATATTTAGGCAGCAAATATTTCACCAATTGAGATACCTCCCCAGCCCCCATATGTCAATATTTATGTAAGCTAAGTCTTTATTCATAGAACACGTTTAAGGATCATGTCTACCCAGCAGGGCTTGTAGGGAGTATCAGTCGGAAACACTTTGCCAATGTTAAACATTCCCCGCAATGTGTACTGATAACCATTGGCCTTTGCATGCACAGAGAACACAGCATAACAGCAAGGGAAATTGAACCATCCCCTAACCGTGCACTTTAGGAGACAGATACAAGAACAGGCATAGGACCTTTCATGGAGGTTGCATTCCTGCTGGCAAGCTTCATCCGTCACAGAGAACGGTCTCTTACCTGGAACATAATGGGTTGGTTGTAAACCATTTTTCAAGTGCTAGATTGAAAAGGAAAGCCAGAAGCTAAGAAACTGCCTGGCTAGTATCATCTGCGGGCCAGAGGGCATCATCCATCCGGTGCAAAAAAGCATTGCTCATGAAGGGTCCTAATTGTCAGACAGAGCCCCCGGGCTGGCCATGCTGATTCATGACAGTCAGGTGGGGTAATTGCTCCTCTTGTTTCCCTGGGAAGCTGTGCCTGGGCTCCCTGCTTGGCTCACAAAACCCACCTCTACACCGCATCCTCAGAACACAGAGGTACTGGGCTCTTCTCTTCCCTCTGCCGTCACTTCTCCCTTGTCTTCCACTCTCAGCTAGGGAGCATCGGCCTCCACATCGCTCCCTGGCTCTCCAGTAATCCCAGTCCCACAGATACCTTTCAGTTTTAAAGAACTGACAACCAGGTCAACTTTTAACAACGGGGCTCCCAGTCAGCAAACTCTGGGATGGAGAGGGTTGTTACGTTGTTTGTGTGCAAATGTGGCCTGACTTCCTGGATATAACAGGCTCAGACAAACAGTAGAACCCAGAGAACCAAAGTACCCTGCAGTGCAGCTAATGCTGGCTGCAGGCTGGTTTGGGAGGTGCCTGTGGCTTTGCTGTGCTGAGGCTCCTGGTTCCCAACCTCAGAACATCATCAGCAAGGAGCACAGAAGACCTTTCTGGAGATGGTAGCTCTCTGCTGGTCTGTGTTTTGGAGTACCTGCCATGCTTTATTCCATGAGCATCTCTTTCTGAGGCTCCTCTCATTTTTTTTCCTCAGCCTCTGCACCAATCATTGTGCTGGTCTCCTGGCAGCTATCAGGAAACTCCCCACCACACACTCCAGTCTAGGTGTCCCATCTTCCCAAGCTCTGTATGGCCTTGGCAGTCTGCAAGGCCCTGCCTCGAGGAACTGAAAGTAGAGAATGCAGGACCCAACTTCCCCCACTGAAACTTCAGCTTATCCTTTGGTGCCACTGTATTCATGTTTGCATACGTGCATGTGTGTGTGTGTGTTCCTCATGATGTTAGGTATCTTTTAATCATTCCTTACCTTAGTGTGTGTGTGTGTGTGTGTGTGTGTGTGTGTTCCTCAAGATGTTAGGTATCTTTTCAATCACTCCTTATCTTAGTGTGTGTTTGTGTGTGTGTGCACATGTTTTTATACATCTATATGTGGGTATACAGGTTTTTATATGTGTGTATTTTTCACGTGTGTATGCACTGGTTTGTGGAGATGAGTGGTTCATGAGTTTCTTCCTTTATTGTGTTCCACCTTGGTTTGTTGTTGTTTCGTAGATGGGTCCCTCACTGAACTCAGAACTCACTGACTAATGCAGTAAGCACCAACGATCATTCTGTCTCCATTTTCCCTAGAGTCACAGGTGTACACCACGGAGCCCGTCTTTTACATGGGTGCCGGGGATCCACATTTTAGTTCCTCAAGTCTGAGCATCAGGCACTATCCCAAGTGAGACAGAGTCCCTCATTGGCCCTGGAGCTCATCCATTCTGCTGGACTGGCTAGCTAACAAGCCTCCGAAGGATACTCCTGCCTCCTCCTCTCCAGTGCTGGGATTGTAGGTGAGAACCACTAAGCCTGGCTTTTACATGGGTTCTTGTTACAAGCGGACAGAGGGGGGCCCTTTGTTTGTCTTGGCTGCCTGGCTAGCTTACACCCGAAATAATCACACAGAAACTGTATTAATTTAAAGACTGCTTGGCCATTATCTCTAGCCTCCTATTGGCTAACTCTCACATCTTGATTTAACCCATTTCTATTAATCTGTGTTCACCATGAGGTTGTGGCTTATGGGGAAAGATTTAGCATATCTGACCTGGTGTCTCCATGGTGGCTCTCCCTGACTCTGCTTTCCTCCTCCCAGAATTCAGTTCTGTCTTCTCCACCGATCTAAGTTCTGCCCTATCAGGCCAAGCAGTTTATTGATTAGCCAATGAAAGCAACACATAAACAGAAGGACCTCCTACACCAGGTGAAAGCACAGATCTTCATGCTTTCACAACACACACTTTGCTGCCTGTACCATCTCTTCAGTCCTCTTTAGCACCCTCCTTACAGGGCTTACTCACAATATCTAGCTGTGACTGCGTACTGAGCTGTAGTGGGACTTCTCTTTGGGAATTCATCTCACAAATAATGGCACAAAGACTTATTGATTATGAAAGCTCAGCCTATAGCTTAGGCTTATTCCTAACTAGCTCTTACAACTTAAATTGACCCATTTATATTAACCTGCATTCTATCATGTGGCATTACCTCTCTTCCATCTTGCACCTCCTGTTTTCTCTCTGTGTCTCCTGGCTTCTCCTGTGTGCCTAGATTCCCCCTCCTTGTCCTCTCTCCCCCAGAAATCCTTCCTATACCTCCTGTCTAGCTATTGGCTGTTCAGCTTTTTGCTCTTCCAATCACAAACATATATCTTCACACAGCATACAAATATCCCATGGCACTGAGAGCCTATACTGGAGGTTTACATGGGCTTGTGAGATGCGCACAGCAGTCCCGAAAAATCCATCACTAATTAGGGCAAGTTAATATCTGTGACAAGACAAGCCCAAGGTGTTTAACCCAGTGAGAAAAGAGAAGAAAATCACCCGTGGAAGACCTTTATCAACCAGGACTGACCAATACATCATTAAAATACGTGACATGCCCACTCCCATTTGCATGTAGAGAATTCTTGTTGGCACAGCCCCATAGGCCTTTTCCTGAAAAGGTTCTTAACTCTTGAGTCTTTTAACTTCTCTAAAGTGGCTACCACTGCTTGTAAGAGAGGAAAAGGTAGGATCTGGCCACTGCAATGCATACCACACCCTTCCATCAAGGTCCTCAGGATGGTCTTGGATTAGAGCTGTGCCTCTTCAAGCTGTCAGTTAATCACATTTTCCTTCCGGGGTGCTTCCCCCATCCCTGGATTGACATGGTGTAGAGTTTCATGCTTCCAGAATTTCTGATGCCTTACCGTAGACTCTGCACATCATAAATGCCTATTTGTGTATTTTGACTGTTTGCCAGTGTTTTACACGGTCCACATAACTGTGACATTAAGGGGAGGGAGTTTGGGGTGTAGTTACCATGGAGAGAAAACCTAGGCATTACTTTTTCCCCTCTCTTCCAACCCAGTTCCACACAGTACACTTGGCTAGTGCTCCTGGTACATCCTCTCCCAGACTCTGGCTTCTTGTGGATTCTTCTTTCTCACACTTTCTCACAAGATTGTCTCTGAAATTAATTACTGGTTTTACATCTTCTCACCTCCCCCAGACTGAAAACTCCATAGCCAAGCAGAACTCATACTTTCTTTTTTTAAATCTATCTATCATGTATCTATCTATAACCTATTATCTACCATATATCTACTATCTATCATCTATCATCTATCTATCTCTCTATCTATCTGTCTGTCTGTATGTATGTCTGCCTATCATCCATTCATCCATCATCTAGCTAGCTAGCTAGCTGTGAATGCACACATTTGTGCAGATATATATATATATGTACCTGTGAATGCACACAGAGAGAAAGGCCAGAAAGATGACATCAAGTGTCTTGTTTATCACTTTTCACCTGTTCTTCTGAGACAGCATCTCTACCTGAATCTGGGACTAGCACTTTTTTAGCTAAATCGGAATCCAGATAGCCACACTGATCCTCCTGTCTCTGCCTCCCTTCAGAGCTGGGGTTATAGGTTTGTGAGGTGCCCAGTTTGTTATGTGGGTGCTGGAATTCAAAACTCCAATCTACGCGATCATGTAACCAATGCTCTTGACCTCTGAGCCATCCCTACACCCATAGAGCTCATTCATTCCTTAGTCATTGTGTATCAGTCAGTTAATGCTGTGTGATAAACAGTCTTTAAAGTCAGTAATTTAAAACTAACAGTTGTGTATTCCTGCTAGTGTGTCCACAGGCTCTAGATTGATCTAGAATGTGTGCAAACATCACAGCATATCTGATAATCTACATAACTTAAACATCATTACTAATTTAATTCACTGAATCTAACTCCAAGATGACAGTTTTTCTTATTCTTCAGAGACCTGCTGGTATGATGTTTTTATGTCCATGAAAAAAGCACAAGGAGGGCAGAAAACAAGCTTCTTGAAGTCTAGTCTTGGAACTGTCTCCCTCTGCCCATGTCTATTGCTAGAGTAGGCCACACAGCCAAGCCCAGTCTCCAGGGGCTGATAAGCCATGCTCTCTGCTCCTCATAGGAGCAACCGGAAAGCCACACATGTAGAGTGAAGACACAAATATGAATGAACATTTTCAAGCAATGCTGCAGTGTGTCACATGGCCGTGTCTCCATCAGCCAGAGAGCAGATCGCTCTGCACATCACAGCTGTAAATTAGTGTCATTTGAATGAGTGTATAGGATATGCTCAGTTAATTAATCTCTCTGGGCTGCAAGAGAGAAAATCACTAGTTGGTAAGGCTGGGCTAATGGAGCAGGGTAATATGTGAAGAGATTGATTTGTGTTTGTTCTTCCCTTTCCTTTTCCAGGGAAGCTGGGTGGAGCTTGTGTGCAGCCTCCATAGGGAAGAACAGAAGCAACCAGCATCCTGGAGATGCTCCCAGATTTTATTCATGTCTCAGGGAAAAGGAAGCATGTCACCTGACAGAGCAGAGGGTGCACACATGCACACACACTCTACATAAACACCATATACACATCACACACATGTGCGCACACATTCATACCACACACTACAAATACCACACATACACACACATCATACACACATATCACACACACATGCCACACACATCACTTACCACACACACCACACATACACCCACACCACAATTAACATACAAATGACAAATACCACACATACACACACACAACAAATACTATACACACACATCACAAATAACACACACACCAAAAATAACACACACACCAAAAACAACACGCACACACCCCAAATACCACACATACATACACCAAAAAAACCACACACACACCACCACCACCACATACATACACCTCACCTCACAGCGTTCTTGCTCTGACAATATGAAAAGGCTTCAGCAAAGATGATTTCATTGCATGAGGCAGAAAGACGCTGCACCCTTCTGGAAAGAATTCTGAGCCCTGTGATTGGCCCAAGGCTAGAGAGTTCTGGACATGAAGGACCACCTCCAGCTCAGAGAGTGAAGACAGTGGCCACTCTACCTAAGTCACCTTCCCAGATCCTGGGACCTTGGGGGCATGTGGGAGTCTTCAATAAGGTTCGAGATTAAATTTCTCACATTTCAGTGGGAATCAGAGTATGGTGTCATAATTGCACTGATTTAAAGGAAAAATTAAGTCGGTGAATAGTCATTCACATCCATTAAACTGTACCAAAGTATAGGCTGGGAATTTTCAAGCCGAGGGTTTTTTAATATAAAAATAATACTTAAATAGGCCGAGGACATTTGTTACCGTTGGTATATGAAATCTTATAAACGCAAAGCCTTGTGCATTGCACCATGGAAGAGCTTTTCATAATAAGACAGAGGCTTTTTCTCTCCATCTTCCAGGCATTGAGGGCTCTTTGTAAAACCCATGCAATCTCAGATTGTGAAGTTGAATTAGAAATAATGTTTAAATTATGCAGGTTCCCAGCTGTGCTGTGATGTTTGCACACTTTCTAGGAAATGACTAATTATAATTAGTGCTTAAATACAAAAGAGGTGCTGTCATTAAGAGAGAAGGCTATTTTCACCCTCTCACGCTGGAGTTGCCGGCTGAAGGGCAGGAAGGAAACAGATGCTGGTACCCACACTCCAGGTGAGGAGATGGATTTAGACGTCCGTGGGTCATGGGAGGACACCAGATACGGAACAGGTCCCAGCATTAAACATCTGATGTCGGGTAGTCACCGACAGGAATGCAGTAGTGAGGAGGAGAGGCTCCATCTGAGCCATCCTCAGAGCTGGGCTTCTCAGGTCAGTCTCTCATTGCCTGTGGGAGGTCATTTAGCTTCTCCCATGGCTTGCTTTCCTGAATTACAAAGTAGAGCCAATCGTGACTGTGCAGAATGTCAAGTTTCCTCATATTCTCTCCAAAACAATAGCTACCTCTGATTTTAAAAATTTCATACATGTATACAATGTATCTTGTTTTCTATTTTTCCCCAATTCCCTCCCTTCCACTCTCCCCTTCCCAGCCTCATGTATTCTTTTTTTTTTTTAAGTAAACCACTAAGTTCAATTAGTGCAACCTGTGTGGGGGGGGGAGTCATCATTCACTGAGACCCAATGGCAAATTTCCCCTCTCCACAGAAAAATGACTCCTCCCTCAGCAACCATCAGCTGCCATTAACTCCTCACTAGTAGGCCACTGGGGGGGTCCCCTCCCTTCCTCTGTGCTGACACTTGTAATTCTCTTAATCTTGTGGAGGTCTTGAGTGGGTAGCTCCAGGTACTGTGGATTCATCTGTGTAACAGCCAGATGATGTCCAGAGACAGTAGTCCTCCTCATCCTTAGGTTCACGCATTCTTTCCTCCCCTGTTCCATTACAACCCCTGAACTCTGAAAAGGGTGGGTGGAGTAGTAATAAAGATATCCCATCTACCAGCGAGTACTCAGAGTTGCTTATTCTTAGCCACCATTTTTTGAGCACTTGTGAGGCACCAGTCCTTGGGTTGGTCCCTGTGATCAGGAAGGTTCTGTAGAAAAACAAAACCTTTCCTTCAGTGCTCTTCTGGCTTTGGTGGCTGTTTTTAGCACGTGGGTTTACCAACTGACCACTTTCAACAGCCTTTTGTCATGAGAGACAAGACCCAGGTCTTGTCCACGGCTAAATGTCACACCCTCAGTGGCTCTCATCCAGTCTGGACATTGCAGACATTAGAAAGACATTTGGGGAAGGGAAGAGAGATGCGTTGACTTGTATTGAAAGTCCGTGATTTAAATGCATTAGTGTTGCCTCATCTGCATCATAAACTCTTTGAGGACGGGAAGAGCCTGACATTTCTTCTGGCATTTACTAATGTGCCCAGGAATTCTGAGCATGTAATTGCTCCCGTGTTCCCATGAATAATTATCGAGCCCCTCCTATGAATAAGGTACAAGGCCATCGCACTGACAGCGTACTGTCTCTTGGGACTGACGTGGGGAAAGACAACCAGATTGTTAATGAAGCATCAACCCAGTCAGTATTCAAGCACAGTGAAAGGGGGGAAATAGGGGCAAACCCAATAGCCAATTGCACCCCGCACCAGCACCACCCCTTCATTCTCAGAATCCTGGGTTAACTTGGAGCCCATAGCCCCACTTCCTAGTGATTTCCATAATGTACTTGAGTCGGATTAACTGTTCTGACCCCTCCTGTTCCCTCCTTACCAGTTATCAGGCTGGATGGTCATGTGACTCAATCTACAGGGATCTTCCAGTGGGCTTCTGGGAATAATTTTCCTTCCTGTTAAAACAGAAAACTACTTAAGAGCGGAAGAAGTCCACTTGCTTTGTCCTTACTGCCTGGATGTGCTCCTGTAACAATATGATATTGACTGTTGTGACAGCCGTCTGTGACATTAAGGAAACACATTGTTGACACCCTGGTGTTGGGCTGTATGTATCTGAACTGGTCAGTGTCCATTGGAATCTAAAGAATAACTTCTCTACTTTCCTCTTTTTGCTTGGTTTGATTTTAATTTGCTTTTGTTTTTCAAGACAGGGTCTTACTATGTTGCTCTGGCTTTTCCAGAACCATGTACACTAGGCTGGCCTACAACTCACAGAGATCCACCTGCCTCTGCCTTCTGAGAGCAGGGATTAATGGCACGTGCCACCAAACCCAGCTTCCTCTGTGTCTTAAACAGCTGAGAAGACAGAAAACGAGAAGGTGAGGCGGAAGCTATCGTCATGGATGTGCCTGTGGTCTCAGTGCCCAAGCTCCCCCCTTAGGCAGCTTTAGCACAAGTTACGGTCAGCGTCTTGAATAACGAATTGCTGCATGTGACACTCAGCCTCCAGGAAGTCTTACAAGTTTCCCAAACAGGTGAGCTGTCCTTCCTCCTTCTCAGGATGGTATGAGCAAAGAGACCACAACTGATGGAAGGAAGTATTCAAGAAAAAGCCTGGGAACTCGCTCTCATCAGCCATGACATGACTGAGCTATATGCCCCTACATGTTACTAACTTCAGCACTGCCTTCAAAACTCTTGTTACATGAGACTCAGAAACCCCTAATATTAAAGCTGCCTTCAGTCAGGCATGCTGTTCACTGTGACCAAAACGGCCTCACTGGTTTAAGCTTCTGAGAAGAGCAAAGGATGCTGGGAGGAACCATGCCAAAGGGAACTTATTCTGGCTTGGCGAGGGATGGAAAGGGAAGCATCTATAAATTCATGCCACTTTACCTGACCTGAAAGGATAGGAGAGAAAGGCTTCACAGACAAAGGAAACAGCATGGGAGAAGATCTGGCGGCATCAAAGGTGGGCCAGTGTGGCTGAAGTGAGCTCTGTGGGAGAACTCATGAGATGTAACGCTGAGGTGAGGCAGGTGTTGAATATTACCTTTATAGACGGGATGGAGCAGTGGGGTTGATATGGGGTTTTGCAAACAAGAATGTTCATTAATGTAGTGCAAATAATAAAAACCCAGAGACAGATATTGGGGTTGAGAAAAGCAAAGCAGCCAAGCCACTAGAGAAGTCTTACCTCTAAGAAATCCTCAGACTGAAAGAGAATGAGTTCCTGTCTCATTCCGCCTTATATTCCTCCCTAGTACTGGGATTAAAGGTGCGAGCCACTACCACCTGGGTCTATTTCTACATTGATCATGTGTAGCCCTGGGTGGCCTTGAACTCACGAGATCTATCTGCCTCTGTCTTCCAAATTCTGGGGTTAAAGATGTGTGACATCACTGCCTGGCCTCTCGTGGCTTAGTTTTACTTTCTGGTCTTCAGGCAAGCTTTATTTATAAAACATAAATAAAATATCACTATACATTAAAGAGGGGCCAGCATATGTGAGCAGGTGGGAATGGAATGAACTAGCAGTGGACAAATGGCATCAGCAATAATTGGCTTGAAGGGGAGTTCTAGGTTCAGAAAAGCCCTTCAGAGCTATTGCAAGCTAGGCCAAAGGAGCGGAAACCCTCTATCCCCAAACAGAATTATCATAGCCTATAGGCTTTCTGGGGTGGATGGTACCAAGATCATACCTTGAAGCCATGTTTTGAGCATTGTTTCTTGTGCCCTATAGAACATTAAGCAGCCATCTTTGGCCCTTATGGATCAATAGCACCATCCCCCTTTGCTGTGACAATCAAAAATATTCTAGACATTTTGCCAGATGTTTTCTGCGGACAAAAATACGGCTTTAAACTTAAAATATCTGAAATTGATTAAAGACAAAATCCATCATATGAAAAGCACATACTTTGGACCAAGTATTCAACAATCCCTGGACCTGCGTTTGGGCTAGGGTGGGGCCTAGGGTGACATCACAGCAGGAAGGGAGGAGACCTGTGGGCGGGAGCAGACGCAGCATCCACCTTCCGTCTCCCGTTTACTCATCAACTATTGACGTGTACCTGGTGAGTCCTATGAATCAATCAAGATCACACCACATCTTCCCACCTGTTTCCTAAGCAAGCTCATTGCCTTCCTTTCTGAGCTTTTCTTTGGGAGATTTTTGCCAAAACTAACCCAGATATTGTCTTTCTTCAGAATTTTCCACCCAACTTTTAACTCTTTGGATCAGGCCTAGCGTATGTTTCCTAGGTCTGAATTAATGTCCATCATGTTAACCTTTGGCCCTGTCAAGGATTCACCATGGCTCAGTCGGCGTTTTTCTCTTTTGAATCTTTACCCCTGTAGCGGGAAGGAGCTGTCAGAATTGGAAGCCTGAGAGCAGAGACATTGAGACATGGGGTCCTGGGTTCTGTAGGTGATGTCAAATGAGGATTTTAGGTTCTCTTCCATCAACAGTAACGGTTCTTTTGTCTTCTGAGGAACCACTCCTTAATGGATGCTAAGAATGTTCTGTAAGACAGCCTCTGGGGTCACTATGGCCACACAGGGGGAACTAGTGGACAGGTCAATATCTCTGGTCATGATGATTGGGTCAGTGGTGACCATGTGGCCTCAGATGAAATAATCATGTTCAGAGTTCTTTCTGAGCACAGTTGATATCTCTTATGACCAAGGTCTAGAAACCTGCCTATGGATCTTAATTATGCTTGACAAATATTCCATGCTTCTCTTCATCTCAGGTTTTTTTTCTTTTAATTTTCTAAAAGAGATCAAGGGCTGGAGAGATAACTCAGTTAGTAAACTGCTTGCTTCAAAATCACAAGGATCCAAGTTCAGCACCAGAACCTGCATAAATAAGCTGTGTGTGGTGATTGTAATCCCAACACTGGGAGGTGGAGACAGGAATAATCCTGTCTCACTGAAAAACCAACCCTGTCTACTGGGTAAGTCCCGAGCAAATGAGAGACTCTGTGTCAAAAAACAAGGAAGCTAAATCCTAAGGAATGTCATTCTGTGCCATTTTTTGGCTTCCATATGAACATGGATACACAAACTAGTATGTACGTGTTTGTGTGTATGAAAGAAAATGAGTAAGTTGAGTTGGGTTTCTGTTACTCACAGGGGAAAATTCCTGACCAACATAGATTTACCAAGTCTTAGTCCTCATAGCTGTATGATGTCAGAGGCTGTAACAGCAAGGACAATTTTAGCCACGTGTTCATGTGGTCATGCTGTGAACTACAAGTCTGCTAGTCCATGATGGTGCAACAATAAGGAAGGCTGTAATTTAATGAGAGTCTTGGGTTCAAGTCACAGTTTTCCTTCTCTGTGATATTCGACAGTCAATTTCCTAATCCCCAATTTTCTCATATCTTCAAATAGAGGTTAAAATATCTATAGCAATTTGTTGTACAACATAGCCTATTTCAACAGTATCCAGTCTAGCATATTGCAGGCACTTATTTTATATAATAGTTCAAAATGTATATAACATATGCAGAAAGATGAGAGAATTCACTGGGTCACCTGTCTGTATAAGGCTCAGAGTCACTGAATTCCCTTGAAGAAGTGAGGAATTTATACCTAGCTTACAACAGATGAGGCAATGAACGAAGAAAAATGGTTTAGTTTGGATTACAGTTTTGAGGGCTTCAGCCCATAATTGCCTGGCCTCAGATTGTATGTATGTATGTGTGTATGTATGTATGTATGTGTGTACGTATGTATGTATGTATGGTGTGACTTGGGCAGTATGTGGAGCCACTGGCAGTGGGACTAGAATATAACCCTAATGCATGAACTGACTTTGTGGAGTCAATTCTCTATGGAGAGATATGGGGTAGGAGGCTTGGTCCTGCCTCAACGAGGTGATGGGACAGACTTACAGACTTTAATTGACTTCCCAGGGGAGACCTTATCCTCTCTGAGGAGCAGATGGGACGTGGGGTGGGAGGAAGGTGGTGGGGGCAGGGGGAGAGAGAGGAGGAAGGGGGAACTGGGGGATTGGTATGTAAATAAATAATGTTATAGTAATGTTGGTATGCTTACTTAAGCAGAAAAATGTAAAACAATGTATATAAGTACATATGAAAATATGCAACATAATAAAGATGAGGAAAGAGCAAAAGCTTTGCTCTATTTTCCAGCTGGTTTAAAATGTGATCACCCTGCCCCATCATCTTTTGTGCTGTGATTCCAGATGTGTGCCCACCACACTTGGCAGCCCAATTCCTTCGAGTCTTTGGTGTAGCTGTACATCAGGGCACAGGTCTATTGTAGGCCACTCTTATGACCAGGACACAAAGGAGAGAGGGGAACCAGGAGTCCTTGGGTCCCTGCAGTGATATGATCACAATGACTTAGAGATCTCTCATGGGCTGGCCCTCTTAAAATGTATGCCACCCACCAATAATACATCCAGAGGAGAGGAATTATCCACCACATGACCTTCGGGAGATGCTTAAGATTCAAACTTGAGCACCATCCATTACCAAATGAGGGTCAGAAAAGGTTGTCATTTAAGCTTATTTAAGTAAAATAGTCTCAATGTTTCAAAACCCTTCTTCCAACGTGGTGATGTTAGTTTGTCAACAAGTTGCACTGGCTTAAGATCATAGGGACTTATTCTTCTCCCATAACCAAATTGAGTCTGGTGTGAGGATTCCACAATGCTATCCAGAGCCTTGAATCTTCCCAGCTGTCTTCTAGGAGCATTCATAAACATGTGACTTATCTTCATAGTCCCAGCCTGGCTGCTACGCCTCTAAATTGTCATGCCTACCCTCCCCCAGCCGGGAAGAAGCGATACCTTTATCAGAAAGATAAAACCTCTCACAGTGACAGCCAAAATGGTTTGCGTCCAAATATACCTACAGGAACTCCAAGGATTGANCGGACATAATGCCGCCCTGAAGAAAGTCTGAGACCTGCAATCTTTAATAAGACAAACAGAGTGGTGTTTGTAGGGAGCCACCAGTGTTTGCTCTGCTTTTGGCCTTAACTTGGCAGCTAGATTCGCCAAGCCCAGAAGGACCTCACCCCATATAGCCTATCAAACTCTTAGTTATAGATAAGAAAATTAAATTTATCAGTTCAGCTATTGAAGCTATCAATTGAATTTATCAATTCAATTACTAATTCAACAATTTATCAAGTAATGAGATGAGGAGCAGGGTAAAGGAATAAGACGTGATTTCTGCATTAAGAACTCTAAAGCTAATGGAAAAGAAAGATAAAAATGAATTACTGCAAAATATGTGTTCATAGAGCCAGAGGATTATGGCCTAGGAAGTGACAGTGACTTTCTAGACAGATAAGTCACAGAAAGCTTCACAGCAGAAGGGACTCTTGGCCTTGGGTCTTTACAAGTGAGTAAATATTTTGGTTATCATAGGCTATGCTATACTGTGGTAATGAGCAATCCCTAACTCTAAAGGTATTAACATAAATGCTTCGTTTCATATAAAATAAAATATACACATCTGGTTTGGAGACATTCTTTGGTGCCTATCTGTCTTTTGGTGACTCTGAAGACCCAGATTCTGCCAGCCACTATCCCTACTGTCACTTGAGATGCCAGCATCCTCTCCAGATGCTCTGAGCACTACTGCGTTGACCACTGCACTGTGTGACTTGGAGTGTATGGAGGACCAAGAACCCTAAACTGAACGACATCACCTATAAGTGTCCCAATCTGTTTCTGCTTGCATTGAGTTGGACCAATCACATGATCCGACACTAATGCAACGGATGCAGGGAAACAGGAACCCCCACTGGGGAACAATTCTGCAGTATGTAAGTGTTACACTGATTTCATTCAGTCCACTAGCCTTGCCATTACTGTACATGGTTATGAGGTAAAGAAAGGAGAGAGATAAAATATTTGAGGAAGAGGAAAGAGCTCCTGAAAAATCCTGAGAATACAGTTTATTGAAGCCACAAAGTGTATAACACCGTGATTAGGTTTCAGATTTTGATGGAGGTAGGAACAGGGCCGAAAGGAGGGACTGGAGAAAGTAGATAAGATGGATTGGGAACGTCCTTGAAGGAACTTGAATTTGCCGTTATCTTATAGGCAATAGGATGATAAGAGACATTTTTTATGTGAGAAAGACTTGAATGGATAGAGGAGGACAAACAGAGAAAGTAGACACTGCAAAGGAAACCCATATGAGAGACAGAAGCAAAATTCTGAGACAGACGTGATGGGAGCCTGCCATAGGGCAATAGAGAGAAACTGGGGGCAGACTGAGAAATATGGAGGCAGATGTTTTTGCACACAGCAAGCTTGGGGCAGAGACAGGAAAGTGGACGATGGTTCAGTGTATACCATTCAAATAGAATTCTGTCCTTCATCCCTTATTTCCTACTATGGTGACCTACAGGTACAACTACAGGAACTCTACTTCACACGGCAAGAGTAACTGTCTAGACGCCAAGAGGTTTTGTGCATTGCCTGGTAGTTGATGTCAGAGATGGACAGCAAGGGAGGAACAGGGAACGTGGAAAGAAGGAGAAGTGTGGGAAGAACAGGGCTAGGAAAGTGTTTAAGTCCAAGAAATAACAACAGAAGCGGCCTGCCAGAGCGCCCCCTCAGGCAGCTGCAGTGCACTCTTGTGTGTAGTTTTCTGTGTGTGTGTGTGTGTGTGTGTGTGTGTGTGTGGTGTCATATATATATATATATGTTCTTAATTTTATTTTACATCCCAACTCCAGTTCTCCCTCCCACTCCTCCTTCTTCCTCCCCTTCCTTCCCCCCAGTCCACTCCCGTCCACTCCTTCCAACAGGTAAGGCCTCCCATGGGGAGTCAACAAAGCTGGGTCCATTAAATTGAGGCAGGACCAGACCACGCCCCTCATTAAGCATTAAAGCTGATTTTGGCGTCCTACCATAGGGAATGGGCTCCAAGCTAGTTCGTGTAACAGGGATAGATCCTGGTCCTACAACTAGGGGCCCCTCAGATAGACCAAGCTACACAGCTGTCTCCCGCATGCAAAGGGCCTAGTTCGGTCCCCCAGAGGCTCCACAGCTGATGGTCTAGAGTTTATGAGTGCCTACAAACTTGGTTCAGCTGTCTCTGTAAGATTTCCCCATCATCTGTCATGATCTTGACCTCCCTTGCTCACATATTCCCTCCTCCCTCTCTTCGACTGAACTCCTGGAGCTTGACTTGGTGCTTGGTTTTGGATCCCATCAATGACTGGATGAAGGCTCTATGATGACAAGGCCTAGTTTCTACTTCTCATGGTTCAATTTTAGGTTTCAAGGATCCTGAAGACTCAGAGAGTTGCTCAAAATGGATGCATACCTCCCTCAACCTCCACTCTAGCCCTGTCCAAACTAAAGTTTGTGCTGCAGTGTGAACCAGGAGTCAAATCACTGGCGTCATGTTAGCCTCTGCCTGCCATATCCACGTCCCTTGATTTACTTTTACTTATGTGACCATGTATATTTGGACAAGTGCCAGAGAGGCAAGGAGAAGAAGATGTTAGAGCTGGAGTTACAGAATGTTGTGAGCTGCCTGGCATGGGAGCGAAGAACGGAACTCATGGCATCTGTCTGAGCAGCAAATGCTCTTAACTGCTGAGCCATCTCTCCAGCCCTAATTTGTCTTTAATAAAAAACCTGTTCAAAGGTTATTCATATTAAAACAGCCATATCTTACTTTTCAATGTAAAATCACATTAGTCATTTTAGACTGTACAATCATTATCACCAAACAGCAAATAAACCAGATGAGTCTTGAGTACGGCATGTTTAATCAATTTTTCTAAACTGAAAACAAGAGTTATTAATGCTACTGAATAAATACATAAAACTTGCAAACTGCATGTGTGCTAATTATGTCATTTATTCAGCAGTTGCATTTCTCATTGCTGTGACAAAATACCAAATAGAAGTAACAAAATATCAAATAGAAGTAACAAAATATCAAATAGAAGTAACAAAATACCAAATAGAAGTAACAAAATATCAAATAGAAGTAACAAAATATCAAATAGAAGTAACAAAATATCACATAGAAGTAATGCCAAATAGAAGGTGGGACAGGTTTGTTTAGACTTGTCATTGGTAGAGAGGGCACAGCAGAGTTTGTAACTTTAAGTAGATGCTACATCACACATCTTGACAGATCAAGAAACACAACTTGTACCCAAACCAGAAGGAGATATAAACTTCAAGGTCTACCCTTGGAGGCTGATTTCTGCCATCTAGGCCCCATGCTGAAAGGTTTTATAACCTCTCAAATAGAACTCCAGCTAACGTTACTCATCCCTAAGCACCCTATGGACAAGAGAACACGCAGACCCATGCCAAAATAAGTCTGGTCAACCTTGGTCTTCTACCAGCCGTTAGTCATTTGTACACCACACATTTATGCTGATTCCACATTTGCATTGGCTGGAAGAAGAAGAAGAAGAAGAAGAAGAAGAAGAAGAAGAAGAAGAAGATCTATTGACCATTATGAAGGTGTTTTTGTAAAGGTTGGACAGAACATAACTTTAGTCCACAGTTTACCCTTTAGTCTGTTCATTTTTACTTGCAGCTGCTCATTTCCAGGAGACCTTGGTCAGGCTCGAGGCCTCTGGTTTCTGCTATGCCACTGATAATGGACTCTCCCTGATGGTCCGCTTGAACATCCTGTTGTTGTCCTGTGTCATGGAGACCCTGATGTTTTGGATCTGTAGGTTTGCTCCAACAGTTCATAGATTCGGTGGGTGTTGAGGTGGACCAACTCATAGCCCTGGTTCTGGGCCTGCATGGTAGTTGGGTTGGGCAGCTCACCAGCTTTGTCTTATTGTCAATACTGATTGAGTTCTCCAGCCCTTCCTTGGCTAGCTCACACAATTCAGCCTAAGCAAAGAGCAGGGCCCAGTTGTTCTGCTCTCGGGCCCTCAGATCCAGGCCCAGGCCCAGGCATCCGTAGAGGCCTTGGTGGCAGCTGGACCCACAGACACCACCTCAGACACCGGCCTTCACAGGGCCATGGACCCAGCTATGGCTCTAGGTAGCAGCTCATGCCCAGCCGTCTCCATGACTCGAGGTGGTAGCACCGGCCACCCGAATCAGCATGGCCCCGGATGTGGCATGGTCCTCTAACATTGACAAGGTCTGAGGTGGCCACCCAGATCCTGGTTGTGCACTTGGCCCTCAGTGACAACAGGAGCCCTGAAAATCAACAACTCAGACCCTGGCTGCCGTAGGGCCATGGACCCAGACATGGCTCTCTGCAGTAGCCCTAACGCGGCTGACAATATAGCCCCAAGTGACAGTGCAGGCTACTCAGATCAGGATGTCCCTGGTGACAGCATGTTCCTTGGATGCCCTCATGGCCACAGGATTTTGCCCACACCCCGGGTATCTATGTGGCCCTTGGTGGCAACATGGGCCACAGACATTAACACAAGATCCCTTGGCTGCTCTAGTGCCCCCAGATCAAAACGTAGCCCTTGGTCATAGCCCAAGCTCAGACACCTCCCTGGACTCAGGTGTCCAGTTGGCCAATCACATGAGCCCATTCCTTAGTACCCGTATGTCTCCATATCCCCTCTCTCCCCAGCCCACAAATCGTTCCACCTCTCCCTCTCTTGCATCTCCCCACCCTGGCTTTCTTACCACAATGGTGCCAGGGCTCTTGGTTGGGTCAGAGGTGGTGCTTGGTTGAGTACCGCCTACCTCAGTCACGAGGGATGGCATGGAGCTGTGGAGGGGTTGTCTTTCCTTTCTTTGGTACCTGGGTCTAGAGACCTCAGGCAGTACTTGGTATGATGGTACCTGATCCCCGCAAATGCAACAGTCTGGGTGGCAGATTCAGGCCCAGAGGGGCCGGCAACGACTCCGTTCATTGTGACACCCCACAGACTCAAAAGTCTGGGGTGGAGCAGCGATTCAGGCCCGAGTGTGGC
>LOEQ01000017.1:92328-137694 GCA_001685075.1 Bramus lutescens
GGGGTATAAGCTAGCCGTGCGGGAGCTGGGCCGGACGAAAAGCAGGGCCTTCTCCCCTATCACTACACCTGTACTGTTCATAAGGTAGGATAGCATATAGCTATGGGTGCAGAGATGTAACAACCTCGATTGGCTGGCTCTGCCCTCCTCCCATCCTACCGTAATTAGGATGTGTTGTGTTGTGTGTGCTGTTCTATCTTTGAGGGAAGAAAAATAGAAGAGACCTATTTGGGCTCCTAGATCAGCTATAGTCTGGTGGTCTGGCTGCTTGTTAGAAAAGTACTAATTTGGGTGAGTCATAGTGAGGTGACAGAGCCTGACCATCAGGGCAGTGGACTCATGTTCTCTGCTGAAGTTGGTTTCCTTGATACATATTCTAGAATTCAGGATTTTGGAGTTAGCAACTCATCAAGCCTCCATTGCCATCTCCAGCATTCTTCTTGGTGATATACTGGAGCGCAGTGATTTTCAGCCCTGGATGTGTGCAAGAATCACCTTCCCCATGGGAAGTTCAGACGATGCTATCTATAATAACGGTGGCTGCTTGTTGGCCTCTGCAAAGGAGTGCTTAGCATATTCCCGCTCTGCCTGAAGACATGAGTTCTGCAACCAAGCAGGCAAAAACAGCTTCAGGAATTACTGGGACGAAACAGAGTTCAGAGTGACCTTGAATTGCATTCACATCTGTGCATTTGTCAGAGACAGGGGTACACCAAGATCTCTGCTTTTGACACCTTTGAAATGATTGTGAAGTTCCAAACAGCTCCCCAGGAAGCTAATTGTTGTCCACATTTACTGCATTCAGCTTCTGGGGGCATGGGATTCCCTGAGACCTAGGCACAGGGTCCTCTGAAGCTTTCAGATCGGTAATCCTGAGCTCTCTCTCTGTGAGAGAGGTATTCTGGGGAGGGGCAGACTTCACTCCTTTCATGCTCTTGTGAGCACGTGTGCTGTGCCTTTAAACACAGTGCCAGCACGATGCTATTGAGGCAAGAGTCCACAGCATCTGGTAGCATCTCAAGGAACCCTGGAGTCTCTTGTTACTCAGATTATTTATTGAGACCTACTAGGCATTAGACTCTGGGATAAAGTAATCAGCAAAACAAGTCTAATTTCCACCCGTGTACTTTCTACATTCTGATGGGTGGAAGACTCATTTCTCACATCTCACATATATATAGGACATGTGTTCACTGAGCAGAATTTTCCTATTTTACCTAAAAATCTCTCTTTGTCTCTGTCTCTATTTCCCTATTTCTGTATCTCTAACACTGCAAGTACACAGTTAGCTTCATGTGTGTGCATGTGTGTGTATATGTGTGTGCATGTGTATGTATGTGCACACAAGCCGGTGCACTTGCCCACGTGTACACATGTCTCTATCATTCTCCATCATTTTTATTTTTGTTATTTACATGCTCTCACTACAAGCCTTGACTGGCCTGGAACTCCCCACGTGAGCACACTGCCAGGCTGGCTTCAGAGTCACAGTTACCTGGTTGCCTCTGCCTCCTGAGTTCTGGGATTAAAGGCATGAGCCATCATGCCAAGCCCATTTTTTAAAAGACCAAGTCATTCACTGAACCTGGAGGTCACTGCTTTGGCTAGCCTGACTAGTTTGTAGCCCACTGGGATCTGCCTGCTTCTGTGTTCCGGGTACAATGGTTACAGACACACCTTGGCTTTTACATGGGTGCTGGAAATCTGAACCCAGGTCCTCATGCTTGCACAGGAAGCGCTTCGACTCACCCTCTGAGCCATTGCTGTAGCCCCATAGTTGACTTTAAAAAAACAAAATCAGTCTTTCTCTTGAAATTTGCAAACATCTCTGCCCTTTGCTTATTCTCTATGAGCAATGGTTCTCAACCTATGTGTCGTAACCCCTTTGTGGGTTGAACGCCGCTTTCCCAGGGGTCCACCTAAGATGAATGGAAAACACAGATATTTGCATTATGATTCATAGCAGTAGCAAATTACAGTTATGAGGTAGCAGCAAAAATAATTTTATGGTTGGGGTCACCACAACGCGAGGAAGTGCATGGAAGGACCGAAGTGTTAGGAAGGTTGAGAACCACTGTCTGAGAGGGTGCTGGCTTCCCTCTCTGCCCGTTCCCGTCTGCCGACAGCAAGCGGTCCCAGAATTTGCAGCCATGTCCTTCCAGTGCGGGCGTCACCCCTTCTACACCAGGTCTTTCCTACTTGGGACTCAAATGTCCCCAGGATTGCAGTGCGGACATGGACCACACGGTTAGTTGATGTGTCCCTGGCCCTATGAGTGGCCGGAGGATGACTGTTCTGAGGACATGTAGGAGCTTTCTCTGTGGGCTGTCATACCCATGGGGTTGTGTGAGGAGAGAGGTGGGTGAATTGTGTGCTGGGGACTGGAACTGCCTCTCTCCAGGTGGTCATTTTCCTACTCCGAAATGGAGGGCTCTAAATTTAAAGCTGGCTTTCTAGGGCATTACATTTTTATAATCAGAGAAACAGTTGTCAAAATAGGTGACTACAACGTATTTTTAGTTTACAGCTTCTGAGCCTGATTTATCACGTTTAAAGTTTGTATAAATGGTGTTTGGGTCTCTGTTTGGATCCTTATTCTAGGTCCCACAGCTGCTAAGGCTCTTTCAAGGAAGTGAGCACCATGAGAACGGACCTAGGCTGCCTGGTTTCCGGTGCTTTCCTTCACCAGTTACCTATGATAATGACGGTGATAAGGACAGTTGTGTGTGTGTATGTGTGTGTGTGCATGCATGTGTGTGTGCATGCGTGTGTGTGTACCGTGTGCATACCTGTGTGCATGCACAAGTCCAGAGTAGGATATTGAGCCTTCTGGTCTACCACTCTCCTCCTTATTCCTAGGATCCAGGGTCTCCCATTGAACCTGATGTGAGACTGGCTTCCAGCAAGCCTTAGATATCCTCCTATCTTCACCCCTCACAGCACTGGAGCTATAGGCACATGCAATAATGCCCCCCTTTTAAACATGAATTCTGGGGTTCCAAATTCATATCTCCATGCTTGTACAGAAAATGCTCTTACTCACTGAGCCATCTCTCCAGACCCCCCAAAAAACTCTTACTGATATATAGTATGGATATATAAAAGTCTCACTGAAGGATAGCACATATACTCAAAAGTACACAAACACAGATACACACATCCATGTACTAACTGGTTAAAATGTGACATAGAATATAAGCATCTCCTCAGTCCCTTTCCAATAACTTCCATTTCTACCCTCCCCAACAGTAATCAATATTTTTTCTTTCTTCTTCATTGGATTTTTCATAATTAAAATCATAGCAAACACAACCTCTTATACATGACATCTTTTTAAAAATGTCATATTTATGACACTCACCCATGTCACATATAGAAAGGGTTCATTCACTTTCAGCATTATATAGTATTCCACTGAATAAGCATACACATTTTCTAAAGGAATAGAATTGCTGAATGGCTATATATGTATATACGCATGTATGCGTGTATATGTATATGGGTGTCTTATTAAATTGGTTACATGATATGGTCCAGGTTGTCCAACAATGGCTGTCTTACACTGGAGAGGTGGAGAATCTGCTAGTTGCTTGACCAACAGGCTGGATGTCTCAGGAGTCTCAATCTGGCCTGCAAGATTTCTAGAGAATTGATATGCAGCCCATATTGGAAGCTTGAAGAAGCTCACTCTAGTATCAGCAAAGGAATGCAATGGCAGTAAAATCAATGAACTTTCCAAGAGAGTGAGGGTGAGCAGGCAAAAACCACACTCTTTCTTCCATGTTCCTTTGTCTGTGCTGCCATCAGAAGGTGCTGTCCACATTTAGGCTGGGTCTTCCCACTTGCAATAATCTGATTAAGAAAATCCCTCTGAAGGGTGCCCACCACCTTGTGTTTTAGTTGAATTTGGATCCAATCAAGCTGGCAAGTAATGTCAGTCATCACACCTATTTTCACTTATTTCTTCTGGTCTCTGATAGACCTTTGGGTTACTTTTATTGAAACTCCTAAAAATAATGAAGCCATGACAATTTCCACATGGCTCTTTCATGTTCACATGAACTCATTTATGTTGATTATATATCCACAGACTTGAGATTATGGGAAGGGCACATTCAGCTTTGACTAGATGCACAAAAGCTGAGTTGTGTGGGAAGACTTTAAATTATTCCTTATTTATCTTGTACAAAATCATGGTTTCTATTCCCTTGTGTGTCAACTCTGTTAACCTTGCTTTCCAAAGAATCCATCCATTTTCTTTCAATGCTAATAACTCGTTTATAACATTCTTTGATTAAAAGAAATCCAGACAATATAGTGATAGTCTTTGTTAATAAAAACTGACTCCTTTTTCCTTTTACTCTCGTTTTTTGCGATGAGTTTATGCCTTTCCAGATCTTGACCTTCAATTTTGTTGACTTTCTATAACATTTATGTTCATATATTGTTTGCTTTTCCCATTTTATCTCCTATGAGCTCAGCTTGTTGAGTATTTTCCTACTTAACACTGTATTCATCTATTGTCTGCATCTGTGACACCTGTGACAGCTTTGGTGAGTTACTGAAGAAAAGAAATTTGTGTGTCTTAGTTCTGAGACTGGAAATTCAAGGTGATGACATCTGGTGAGAGCCTTCTCACTTTATTGTAACAGGATGGATGTTTACATGTGTGAGGGGGGAGAAGGAAGATGAGGAGAGCAAATTCCTTGATTGTTTTAATTGTGTGAGAGAGACTGAGGGTTTGTGCATGTGAGTGCAGTGTATGTGGACGCCAGAAGAGGGAGACAGATACCTGGAACTTGAATTATAAAAGGTTGTGAGCCTCCTGACACAGGTGTTGAGCTTAGGTCTTCTGCAAGAGCCCTATGTACCTTTAATCATTGAACCATATCTTTATAACAACTGAATCTATCTATATCTATCTATCTATATATATGAACCCATTCATGATCTCCTATGAACTAGTCAGTCCCTAAAATTTCTATTCTTATTAGCATTCTGGCAACTGAATTGCAACATGAGTTTTGAAAGAAATGCTCAAACCATAGCACACAATTGGGTAACTGAATTTGGACTTTGTATGTTTTCCAATATAAACATTTAAATGCTTATAAAAATGTTCTTTTAAACCCCTTTCCCCTGTAGCCTACAAGTTAGGCATGTCTGTTTTCATAAACATTCCATTCTGAAAGACTTCAGATTTATTTTTGATTATTTGGAAGTATATTGCTTAATTTTTAAATACTTTGAGATGTCCCATTTGATCATCATTATTTATTTCTAGCTGATTTCCTCTGTGACAGAGAGCATAGTTCTCTATGCCCATCCTTTGAAACTGGTTGGGACTGCACTTGGGAAGAGTTTTCACCATGGTTGTTGGGTCTGATGTTCTATATATACTAACTAGGCCACTTTATAATCATGCTGACTTTTCTCTTTGTTCTGTTGGTGACTGAGAAAGTAATGTTAAAATCCCAAGCCATGCTTATGGATTTGTCTGTTCTATTAAATTCTGTCGCTACCTCCTGCATTTGAGGTGTTTGTGAACAACTCATACAAACTTACATATTTATAATTTATTGTGGATTGACCTTTTATCATTATCAACAAAAGGAAAAGTACTTCCTTTTCTTGCCAGTTTTGCTGTGTGTATGCATGTACATGTGCATGTGTGTGTGTGTGTGTGTTTGATATGTGTGTATCTTTGTGTGTACATGTGCCTGTGAAAGCCAGAGAGCAAGGCTGGGTTTCCTCCTCCACCAATTTCTACTTTATTTGGGGGACACGGTCTCTCATTGAACTTGGAGCTCCTCAATTAATCTGGTCAATGAGTTCAGGGTACCTGAAAGCATAGAAATATCCTCATGTAACAGTGTTATGTAGAATGATTATGTACAATGAAAAGTTTAAAACTATATTGTTGTTTTAATGAAGATCATAGTAGGAGGATTGCATCATATTCAAGACAGAAATCACATTTTTACTACTTTGTAGATTCTATTGATGTGGATACATAAAACAGTGGGTCATAGAAGGAGAAGTGTGAGTGGGAATAATGGGGAGAGGGAGAAAAGGGAAAGTGAGGGTGGACCTGATCAAAGTACATGACACCCTTGCATAAAATGTCCTTTGAAAACCTTCATTATGGCCAGGTGGTTGTGGCACACTTTTAATCCTAGTGCTTGGGAGGCAGAGGCAGGTGGATCTCTGTGAATTCGAGGCCAGCTTTGCCTATAGAGAGAATTTCGGGATGGCCAGGGCTACACAGAGAAACCCTGTGTTGAAAAAAAACCAAACCAAAACCAAGAATCATTGTTTACAATGACTATATGTCACTAAAGGTCTAAAATATACTGTTGTCTTGAACACTCAATGTATCCAGGTATTTATGTCTTCCACTAAGTTTTATTCCTTCCTGTGACTCCAATTGTATCACTTCCCTTCTGCCTAAGAAGCCTTATCTATTTACATACAGTTATGAATGAATTTATTTTTAACAAGAGTGTCCCCGTGAAAATGAATGCGTTGTTTCCGTCTGTGATATTTTCATTTTAAAAGTAGTCGACAAGGGTGTAACAATTAGGGAGTAACCATTGCCTTTCCTCGTCTTCCAGAGTGCTGCTCTTGTTCGGTTTGCTTTTAGAAACCACCTGACCAACTATTGGTACTTCCTTATGTCTTTTACTCTCTGGTTGCTTTTAAGAGGAAACGCTGATCTTAGTTTTAAGTAATCCTTCCTGTGGTTGCCTATGTGACATTTTCTTTCTGATCATCCCCCTTGTGGTTCACAAAGCTTGAGCTGGTGGTACAACGTCTTTTATCAGTTTGGGGGAAATCAGCCCTGTTTCTTCTCACATCCCTTCCGTCCTTTATCTGTCTTGTTGTTCTGGGACTCCAAGCATCTGTTTGCCCAGTCTTTCTCTTTCCTGCATCTCTCATAGTTTCTTTTCTTCATTTTTCATTTTTAATGTCTTCCTACTCCACTTTAGATGTTTTCTCCTGACAAATTCAACTTACTAACCCCCTTTCAGCTATTTCTAATCTGATAATAACTCTACACATTGAAAACAAACAAATTCCAGCTGTCTTAAATTCTAGAATCTTCACTTGATGGCTTAAAATTTGATGTGTGTGTGTGTAAGTGGTGTATGTACATGTGCGTATGTGTGTGGGGTGTTTGTATTTGTGTGTGTGAGTGTGGGGTGTGTGTGTAAGTAGTGTATGTACATGTGTGTATATGTGTGGGGTGTTTGTACTTGTGTGTATGAGTGAGGGGTGTGTGTGTAGTATGTGTGAGTGGTGTATGTACATGTCTGTATGTGTGTGGGGTGTTTCTACTTGTGTGTGTGAGCGTGGGGTGTGTGTGTACATGCTCATACATGTAAAAGGTGTCAGGTGTCCCACTCTAGCATGCTCTGCCTTATTCCTTAGATTTCTCACCCAGCCTACAGCTAGACTGTCCATTGTTCTCCTGTCTTTGTGCCCTGCAGTGCCCCAGGGGTCACAGATGTGTGAAATTATGCCTAGCTCTCTACATGTGTGCTGGGATCTGAACTCAAGTCTTTGTGCTTATAAGGCAAACATTCTTATCCACTGAGCCCTTTTTCCAGCCGTATTTGCTCATTTTTTTCAAAAGTCTCTTCTTCTAAGCTAAAGAATTGTCACAAACATGCTTATGACAATTATTTTAAGGCTGTATTGACCCTAATATCTTAGTTACCTGTTGCTTTCTTCATATGGTCTGGGTTTCCTTTACTAAGGGATTTTGGAGATTTTGTCCTGTCCCCCAGGTGAGTCTGGCAACTGTGGATGGACTATCAGCTGTATGCAAAGCTCTGGACAGTGCTGTCTTCCTCCAGATATTACAAACCAGTCAAAGACAAACTAACTTGCTAAATCAGAGACGGACTGGACCGAAAATCAGACCTCAGTCTTTATGAAGACAAACGGACTCCTAGCTAAGCCATATTTCTGAACTTTATTTTTGAGATTGATTCTTACACTACATCTCAAACTAGCTCAAGCAGCAAGGGAAAAACACTGTAGCTCTTTCCCTCAGGCAGATCCCACTCCTCTTCCTGATCCCTGCAGCCTCATATATCTACTGGAAGTAGTCTTCGGGATTTTTATCTGATCATCTTTTCTCTTCAGTTTTCTAGGATCCCAAAGGATGCTTACCTGCCAGGACATGCTTTGGGGTAGAGGGAGGTCAGCCTCCTTAGTCCTTGCTCCCTTATTTCTGAGATCTTGAGCTCAGGAGCCTTCTGGCAGAAGAGTTGATCTGAAACTGGGTAGCTACTGCACAAATACTGGATGACTAGCATCTGTAAAGGGCATGAATATTTAAGTGGTTGTCTAAGTAATCTACATAAAACTACCCATTTAAATAGTATAATGACCCCAAAGTCTAAATTTCCTTATTTTCTATCCTTTATGCGGAAGATAAATGGTAACTTGAAAGGCAATTGGTTTGCTCAAGATCATACAGTATATACAATATGTCAAGAATTTAAAGCAAGCAAGCTGAATTTAATATGCTCTTACTTCTCTGGGGTTCATTTGGTACCCATGAAGTGTAACTTCTGCCTCATATTAAGCAAGTAAACATTTTACTTGAGTGATTTCCTGTCACTTCCAGTCAAGTAATTTCTAATCCAGCTCCTTGCACAAGCGACCCTTCCTACCAAAATTCATCAATATTGACATTCCTCTCCCCGATGGAGGCGTGTTGTTGCCACAGCTTCTCATTCCTATCATCTTCACTCTCTCATTTCACTTCCCTCGTTTTTGACAAGAGAAATTGTGGGGTGATGTCCCCCTGCCCATTGTGCCAGCAAACCCCTGCAGGAGAAGCACCAGAGACAGGAAGGCTAAATGTAAGCAGCCACATGGAAGAACAAAGTCCTCCACCAAGGTTAAAATTTCTCCAGACTTGTGTTCCAAGCCACAAAGCACAGCGTGAGCCAGAGGTAATTGAGCATCTGCTGAGAGGCACCAGCCACCCCCCCCAACTCATTAACTGCCCCCCTCAGCTGTGAAAAGGACCTAAGGCTTCCCTCTTAGCAGCATGAGGAGGCAGGCCTTTTCACACATCATGCCCTAAAAATCCCTTCCTGGATCCCTGATCTGAAAAAGGGTTAGAATACCCAAGGGAAGAGCCTCTATAGATCCCCACAGCTTGTTATTTTTACCTTCATAAAATTTAGCCAGCCATTTATTTTTTTTCACTGTTACTGAAACATGGTACCCATGGTGGGGTTTGGGGCTCCATCCTGGCTTGCATCAAGGACGAGAAAAGGAAAGGGTATGCCTGGGAGCCTTTGAAGGTGGTGGAGGCACTTCCTCTTGTCAGGATGGAATGAAGAAGAGGATACTGGATGCTCATCTTCTCCAGCAGCTGTGCTGTTCTCTGCCACTCAGAGAGAACCCCGCCTGCCTGTAGAAAGAGAACAGAGATGACAAAGGACTTGTCAAGGAAAGCAAAAGGAACTTGGGCTGCCTGTCTCAGAGGATTCTAACTTTCTCAACTACCTAACGTGGATAACAAGGGGGAGGAGGACAGACCATTTCATTGGCTATTAGATACAATATGACTTAAATAAATAAGCTATAGGAAAGCATGTATTTTTGTCCAAATTTCTACAGAAAATGTGATTATAAAGGTTATGTAATTTTCCCAGTTACTCTGTAAATAGGAAAGCCAAGACTCTAACATGTCTGTCTTCTTTTCAAAATTCTACCCCACCTCCCAGTTTCTGCCCATTGTCACGCCTATTCAGTGGTACGTATTTTATAGTGAGGGCATATCTGCACTATGAGAGAAAATTATTCTTTGTAAAGGGTAAAAAATTATAAAGCTACTAGATGTTATTTAATAAAATGTTGGACGGAAGCTTCCTAGCTCCTCGAATGGATAGCTAAGGCTGTGAATCAAATTTACTGACATCCCAAACATCTAAAGAGAGTGAGAGCCACGTATTCACCCAGGGCGTCGTCACAGAAAACAGGCGTACCCTAAAACAGAGAGGGACTGTGTGGTCTGCCTGCTGTACTGGGTAAGGGCAAACCCTTTCCCCCACAGCACAGAGCTAGGGCCCCCTCTTAATACAGCAGTCAAACTTTTGGTCACAAAACCAACTTCCATTCTTAAAAGTTAAAGAAAACTTCAGAAAGATTTTTTATTTAGGTGATATGTGTGAGGATATATATTTACATTATATATAACATAATTATATATATGTGTGTGTAAATTCACAGTATTAGCAACTAAAATTAGAGGAGCCAGTCAGATGACTTAGCGGGCATAGAAACTTGCCACCAAGCTTGACGACCTGAGTTCTGTCCCCAGATCCTACATAATGGAAGAAAAAAAACTGATAATACAAGTTGCCCTCTGACCTCTGTATACATGCTGTGACACACACATGCACACACACGCACACACACACAAGCACATACACACATGCACACACACATGTTTAAAAAAGAAATTAAATTTAGAACTTTAAAATATTCACTTACTAACGTTTTTAAAAGAAACAGAAATAAACCTGCTTTCTGTTGACCTAAGATTTTATGGAAAAAAATACACATTTTCAAAACTTAAAAAAAAAAACGGAGTGGCACTTCTTTCACTAGACAACGTAGCTCAGTAGCGAATAGCTATGTTCTTGTGTCTCTCTCTACTTTCAGACTATCGCACTGTGTTCCCTGGAGGAAAGATAGAAGAGTCTCTCGGTGGCTTTTTCCAGGCTGTGGAAATTCTTCTTCGATATTTACACCAAAACTTGACAAATGTGACAGCAAAAATGAAAGATCCCCTATGATGTGGAACCCGAGAGTATCATTTGCCACTATTCTTTCTTACGTGAAAATCCTTTGGACTGCTTCACAGGCAGAATGAATCTTTTACCCATTTTCTTGTGACATCCTGTGTTGATCTGTCTTTTGGAAGTATCAGTCCACTTGCACTGGTCTCCAGATCGACGTATTTCGTCATCCCAGCCCCAAATGGCGTCCGTTGCCACCACCCACAGCATCACTAGAAAAGGGTTGGAGAATGTGAGGATCGCGGAGAAAAGCTTCAGATGAGGGTTTTTATAAAATTCCAGTGTCTGCTTGGAAACTAAGTTTGATTGTTGGCAACAGAATCATCAGGGCTTCCCCTGTGCCTTGGAAGGTGCAGGTCCCTTTATACAGTGTCAAGAAAACAGACGGCATGTACCCCAGTGAGTGTAGCCGTGTTTCGCTTGCCCACTGCAAGTGGGAATGGCACTCTGTGCAAGCACCGGCTCAGCCAGCTTAGGGCTCCGATGGAGACTCGTTCCTTCCTTAAGACAGGCATCTTCAGTGCACCGTAAGAGTGCGGCAATATGCTGCCCGTTCCACCATACAGGGTACCGTAAAAATATCGCTGGATCTGAGAACTTAATGATGCTCACTTCTTTAATATTTTTTAAGTGAAGCTAAAATTTTCTTTCTCCATTAGGAGAAACAAAAGTGCCACAGCATCCAATAATTCACTCTTCCAGGGCGTGGGGATAAATCTACAATTCCCTTCCATGCTGGACTACCATTGTGTTACTAGAACGGGGCACTAGCGCCCTCTCTGGACACTTGTGAAAATGCAGAGTCTCTAGGCGAGGCCTGAGCTACTCTCAGGAGACATGGAATCCTGGGGTACCATGCACGTGGGAAGCATCAGACTGTAAATTTGGGCACTGAACATGCCTGGCTGAAGAGAAGGAGAAAAGAGTATCTCTGGGGATTGGCATTCTTAGATTGGGGGCGGAGGTCTTTGTAGCTTGTCCCCAAGTCAGTGTATCTAATGGCAGATTTGATTCCAGGGCATGTACTAAGGGTCTAGAGTATCCCATAATACTAGGGAGAGAAAGGGCTGTGAGTGTGTGTGTGTGTGTGTGTGTGTGTGTGTGTGTGTGTTCGTTCATAACAAAATGACCATATAAACAACAGAAATGTAGGCTGAATACTAAAGCAGCATGGGAGGTTCAGTGTCTGCTGAAATTCGGCTTCCTGTCTCACAGACGGCCATCTCACTAAGGGCAAGGCCTCCTTTATATAGGAGCACGAATTCTGTTCATAATTTATCTACCAAAGGCGCCACTCCCAACACAGTCCCATTGGGGGTTAATGGGTTCTGTTATGAATCTGAAGAAAGACACAAATGTCACCATCGCCTCATCCTGATTCTCCAGATCCCCAAAAAAGAGTCAGAAGGAAACGAATTCCATGCGTCCTGTATTCCCTCCTCCCACTTCCTCCTGCAGCACCCAGGTTCCGGGAAGGAGGAAACGGGCTTGGAGTCCATTTGTCTGAGTCGGGGCAGTAGGGAAGTCGGCTGTGGACATTGAGAAGCACAGCTTTAAACTGGACTGAACTAGAGCCTACCTGTCTGTTGTGTCAAGAAAATTATTGACTCTAGTGGGAAATTGTGATCTAGTGGGAGAGGAAGATTTAATACTGTGTGACCAGAGGCAGCAAATATAATCAATAAAGCTGTTTTGATTTTATTTGCCCTCACCCAAGCTGAAACTTTCTAGCCAGACAGTTTTAAGCAAATAGACTTGATGGGAAGACACAGCAGCCAAGTTTCCTTTAAATCATCTCTCTAAAGCTCTCAGAAATAAAACTGTGTGCTCTCTCCGCTTGCCATTGTCTGGAGGAGCTCCAGGTGAGATGATCGTGGGAGGAAGGGCCCCGGGGTAGAGAATCTCACCTGCTGTCTCTAGGTGGCCGATCACATTGCTGTTCTTGTCCCCAGGCCACAAGGTGGACGTGTAATTCAGGGTTGCCCAACTTTGATACCGTGTTTCGATTTCCTTGTCTCAAATGACTGGTGTAATGGGGGACATGCCAGCATCAGAACCCTTCCAAGGGACTCTGGCTGCCAGGAAGATCCATCTTTAGCGGCCATAAAGTCCATGGGAGGATGAAGGGCAGAGACCAAAACAACAGAGCTAGAGACAAAATGAGGGGAACGCCAAAGAATGAGTGAGGGGGACAGTAATTTTTGTCCTGGGTCCTCCCGGGTCTAGCTCAGACTGATCCATTCCTCAAACTTTAACATTTAGAGTCTGGATATTGAGAGTCACCCAAAGGTCCACACACAAAAGCTCGATACTGGGAGGTGTTATGGACCTGTTACAGGTAGAAGTAACTTAAAATCAGATTTTCTTCTAAATATAACAAGGGAATTCTTGGCTTGAGGCATAGCTCAGTGCTACAGCGTGTGTTAGCATCATAAGGCTGAGCTCAATTCCAGTGTTTTCCTCCCCTAAACAGAAGAACAAACAAGGAGGCTAAGCCTGGTGAGAGGCTCTTAGATTCTTGTTGCCACGCCCTCAAAGGGGCTTCCGTAGCTTTTCTATCATCTACACTCTCACCTTAACAGGGCCCTAATGTTTGGGGCTTGAGCTTCCAGGACTGTGAGCTAAATAAACCTCTTTGCTTCATAAGTAAACTGTTTCAGGTATCTCGTTATAGTCACAGAAAACTAACTAATGCAGGTCCATTGCTCTGGTTTTTACTAACCTAGGCAGGCTTGGGGTTTTTAATCTTTTATGGTTGAAAGCAGTCTAAATGCACTGGATTCTAGGTTCAGCTATTTCAATTCCTAACATGTGAGCAGCCGGCTGATTAAACATTAGCTATTCATTCTATTTATTTATTCACTTACTCACCCAGCAAACATTTACTGAGCATGTATTAAGTGGTCCTAGATACTGAATTTGGCACCAGGGAGGAACAATGAAACTATTTTATCTCTGTCTTTAAGGAACTCACACAGCCTTTGGGAGATGAAACTGATCACAAAATCAATGGAAATATTTGTTTCAAAATTCAAGGGAAGTGTAGAGAGAACACATAAATATTGGTCTGTCTGGCGGCATTAGGCAACGTTGGGAGCTTTGAGGCTCCCTGCCAGAGCGACAAGGGCATTTGAGGCAAGAAGAGCCTCTGCAAAGACGGTGGCTGGAGGAGGGGCCAGAGGGGGTGGGGCCAGAGGGGCGTGGTTAGAGGGGAAGGCTTGGGAAAAGAGGGAGAGGCCCAGATTAAGGGGGCGGGACCAGAGGGGCGTGTTGGGGGAGGAGCCAGAGGGAGGGGGTTGGGGAAGGGACAGGGAGAAGGTGCTAATGGGGTACAGGAGACAGGAACTGTAAACAGGAGGATGGGCAGGGGCAGGTCATGAGCCATTGACGTGTAGAGGAGTTTGGCTTGATTGCTGCAGACCTGGGAAGCCATTGACGGAGAGCTGGAGGGTGGGACTGAGGTGGGAAAACAGAACAAGCACAATTCCGTATAACCGGAACACACACTAGAAAATGAAGCAGCCGAACAAGGGCTGGGGACAGCAGAGGAATGGATAAAGAAAATGTGGTATAGAGGCACAATGGAAGATTTCCAGTCATAAAGAATGACCAAGTTATGTTGTTTGTAGGAAAAGGGGTGCACAGAGTGATAGCAGGCATGCTGGAGACGATGGAGCATGTCCACAGATAGCAGGCACACTGGAGAAATATTATTGGAGAAATACCCTGTGAAGTCTGGCCATGAATTTAAAGCAAAAACCAGCAGGAAGTTGTGTGGTTTTATTTTTGTCTCCAGTCACATTCAGCTGCAGGTTGGGCCAGCACGGGCAGCCTTGCATTTAATCAGGGTTTCATCATGCCAAGAGAGGAAGACAAAGCTGGAGAGGGTGGGGAGCAGAGAGGATTCATGAGGCCATAATTACCCTGGGCTGCAGAGATGGGCACGGCAGGGTAGAGAGACTGCAGGTCCCGGTGGGGACAGAGGATTGTTGATACCAGGAATAAAGATTAGAGGTGGGATGAAGGTGTAGGACATGGCCACAGGAGAGTAACAGGAAAGGAAAAAGTCACTGGAGAGAGGAGTCCAAAGCGTTGAATCACAAGCATGTCGGCAGGGGAAGGGACCATTTTCAAAACTGGTATATCCAATGTATCTTCAATCCAGAGATTGTTGAGATCGACATTGCAAAGGGGAAGGTAGGAGGGAAACATAAATATGCTAATAAGGAGGCTATTCATGAATTGCTGTTTTATGAGTAGTGTTTTTTGAAGTCATTTATTCAAAATAGCAAGAGGTGAGTATCGCCCCGTGTAGTTGTGCTTGCCAGAGGCACATTCACGGGCAGGGATCCTTGAGCCCTCTTCCCTACGGGTCAGTTGACTGACCCACTGTGTTTCTTACGGGATGCTGCCTCTGCTGTGAGACAGCACTGTGCCGCGTAAGCAAGCTCGCTTGAGGTCGCTGATGATCGTCTCTCTGCTAATGTATACACAGGCCCTGACATTTCTTGGGTCTGGTGGTAGATTGCTTGATGCACCGCGTATAAGAGGAGCTTTGCATGGGGCAGAAACAACGCAGGACTTCAAGCCAGAATCTCCACATGGTAGTTATGTGATGGATCATGGAGAGAGGACAGTTTTCCTCGTCAACCATCCATTTACTTTTACATAAAACAGGAATGATAATGTCCACCTGAGTTGTGCAAATTTAATAATAAAACAGTAGCAAATGCTTAATCCAAGTCTTAATCACGGCAAAGGCATTGCCTCCTTCCCTGCTGGGCACTGTTCTATGTGTTAGCAAACACTAACTCATTTCCATTTCATCCATGCAGCAGATCTGTGTGGTAGAGGTTGTAATAGTTCCCAGGTCTTAGAAGAAACTGGCCCAGTGGGGTTACGCATGTTGTCCCAAATCAGATTGCTGATAGTAGATTTCAGCGCCCTAGTCTAGTTCTGGGGCCCTTACTTTTGATCCCTGTCGGCTACATTTCTATTTATATGATAAAACACATGACCAAAAGCAACTTAGGAAAGAAAGAATTTTTTCGCCTCAGTTTCAGAGAGGTAGAGTTTGTCAGAGCACAGCAGCAGGAGCAGGAAGCAAGGGGCTCAGCGATCACGTCTCAACCACACACTGGAAGCTGGGTGAGTCTGTAAACACTCAATGCCCACCTTCAACGATGTGCTTCCTCCAGCAAGGCTTCACCTCCTAGCTCCATAGCCACAACTCCAAACAGTGTCATTCACTGGGTGCCAAGTCTTCAAATGCATGAGCCTATGAGGAACATTTCTCATCAAAACACCACAATCGCAACCATTAAACTGCCCATGCACGGGGGAGACCGTTGGAGAAATGCTCAATTTGCAGGCGTAAGCTTGATCTGCCTGGTAGTGCATATGTATAATCCCAGTGCCAGAAAGACAAGGCCCCTGTTGTGTGCTGGGTGGCCAGCCAGGTAAGAGACCCCGTCTCAACAAAATAAAATGGGGGTGGGCAGGGGTTGCTAAGGAGGTGGGTCAGTGGTTAAAGGGCTTGCTCCACCATGGGAAGATCTGGATTGGAACCACAGGACCCACGTAAAAGCCAGGTATGGAAATCTGACACTAGAGGTCGTGGGCAGAGAGACAACAGATCCTAGGGGTGGGCTGGGAAATGATGGGCTGTGCTACAGGGAGAGATTCTGTTCCAAAACAAAGATTGGAGAGTGATAAAGCAAAGCACCTGACACTGACCTCAGGACACACATATGGATCCAAAGGTATCCATAGATACATGTGTGTACACACATGGACCCACAAGTGTACACCTATACATGTGTGCACATGCATGGACACATTGGTATACACACATACACATGTGTACACATGGACCCACAGGTGTACATATATACACATGTGCACACGCATGGAACCCCAGGTGTACATATATACACATGTGCACACGCATGGACCCCCAGGTGTCCACATATACACATGCACCCATGCTTGAACCCACGGGTGTCCACATATACATATGCACACATGCACGGACCCACAGGTGTCCACATAAACACATGCACACATGCATGGACCAGCAGGTATCCACATGCACACATGCACGGACCTACAGGTGTCCACATAAACACATGTGCGCACACACACGCACACCTCATATACAAAAACAACCAAGATAATCCTCTGATCCACACATACATGCACACACAAATATAACTACACACACACACCGCACGTATGCACAACAAGCTCCCCCAACATTCACAACATCCCTTCTCTAGCATATTTTCAAGGTACTGGGATCAGTTGCTTAGCAACTTGTTAGTTTGTCTCGATTAGTTTGTCCAATGCATTAGGCTGTTTCCACAGCTATGACCCATCTATAACTCTTGCCACAATTCCAGCACATGTTCTTTCACACACACATGCAGGCATACTTCCTGTCTCTCTACGAGAGTGAAGCACCTCCCCATGAGAGTGGAGTGGGGCTGTGGAACTCTGCCACCATCTGTTGGACCCAAGTCCTGACTTCAGCTCCGTATTGGCTGTCTTCATATTTCCAGTTGTAAAATGGGAAGACCAACATGAGACAAGCCAGTTAAAACTCCAGCATGGATGTGGAGGGCTCACATTCTTCTTTACCATACTCCGGTGGAGGACCCCACACCCAGGTACAAAGAGGAATAATTTGACTTGGTGAATTATTTAACAGAAACAAAAGAGGAAGAGGAATGAGGATGGGAAGGAGTGTTGCATTGGTCGGGGAGTAGCTGGAGAAGGGAAATAGATGAATATGACCATGTTTCACTGTATACATGTACAGAATTCTCAAATATGTTTTATGTAAAATAGGAATCTAAGCAAGTCTTCAATCTATTTTCTTCCTTCATCCAGCCTATTATCTTTCTTGCGTTACCAGGAGCACATCGTTGAATCATTTTTGTCCTGTATTTTCATGACATCAGCTCCTTGGATTCTTATGTCTGCTCAGATATCAGCCCTTCAAGGAGGGCTTGCCATGTCTAAAGCCCACACGGGCGTGCATGTGCACACTCACACACAGAATTCACTTTCTACCATGTTATTGTCTGCACAAACTCATTACTTTAAGTTTGTATGTATTATTTCTGCTTCCCTCCCTAGACTACCAGCTGCAGGAGGGCATGTATGTGACATTTCCTCTTCCTGATGATAAACCAGTTCTGAGCATGAGAAGATTCTCAACACGTCTTTGCTGAATGGATGCTGGATAAGCTAGCCGTGACTGCTTCTGGGTCCAGCACCGCTTGGCGTTAGCTATGCATCTTTTGTGGCTTTGTTTAATCTCCATAAGTAGCCCAAGAAAGATGTCTGTATGTGACAGACTTAAGAGGCATTCTGTAGAACTATTTGGGAAAGATTAGGAGGTGTGTCACTGGGAGGGGGGTCTTTAAGGTTTCCAAAGCCCATGGCATTCCCAGTTAACTCTCTCTGCCTTGCTTGCTCTGCCTCCTGCTCGTGGATCAGATGTGAGCTCTCAGATACTTCTGAGTTGCCTTGGCCATGGGGTTTTGTCACAGAATAAAAAAGTGACTAAGATGGGGCAGAGTAGGTAAGTGCCATCCTTGAGGTCACACAGCAGATAATTGAAGAAGGCAGGCTTCAAATCCCGCAACTGGCAAAGCCTGAAGCCTTGACCGTTGTGCTCTTGTGGTAATAAAAGACTTCTGTCTTTTCTTGCCAGAACTTTTCCTCTCACTTCCAACCCAGCTGCTTTCGCTGGCACCCGGACAGGCTGCCTCCAAAGTTCACTAGGGAATATTCTGGAAAAAACTCAATTCTCTCTTTAGAAAAGAGCCCTAGATGGGCTGGAAGCAGGAGGCCCTGAGAGACTTGTTCTGGTTCATCCTCGTCAGCTGGAGTCACCACATGGCCATGATTGATGCTGAGAAGAAGCCACCAGGTGTAAGGGAGGCTGAGCCAAAGTCTTAACAGGCCCTTCATCCTTCACAGCCTGCTCCTGATGGTTCCTCACTTTCAGTGGGGACCAGAATATTTGGGCTCCCCCAGAAGAAGCCAAATGGCTTCCCCATCCCTTGCTTCAACATCCTGCTCCCTGCCTGGCATGCCTTTCCTGCACCCTGCCTTCACGGGCTCCTGCTCATCCTTCAAGACACAGCTCAAGGTCCCTCTTCCATGAAGAGCTCTCTGATTTTTCCTAGCAGAATGCTCTGCTCTTCTCTGCCTCTGCCCTTGGTGTTATATTCCAAGGCATGTAGATGCACGCAAAGCCAGACAAATTAGATTCACCTGCCCCTCCTTCATGCAAGCAACTTGAACATACCAAGCCCTAATTTTTTTCCTCTAAAATGAGGACAATAGTTCTGATACCAAACACACATGAAATAGCCTGCATAAAATGCCAGGCCTTGTGAAGTTTCAGAGAGAAGTATAAAGACTCTATCAGAGCCATTTGCTATTTTGAATTAAGATTCTGTTGTTCGACTGTGTGAGTGTGCAAAAAAAAAAAGATTCTGTTTTTCTGGTCAGCTGGGGCTGAAGAATCAGTCGTGATTAACAAGAGACCAGCAATGCTGAAGGAAAACCTTTGTTTTACTGGGGACTTAAGCACTCTGACCTTGCAACCTCAGTGTTTTCATCTGTGAAGTGGGTTATACTCTCCACTCCATACGGTGCCTTCAGAGCTTAGTTTTTGTATGATCTATGAGACACACAGAGGCTTGTGCTTAACTGCTGAAATAAAGCACACCTTACATGATTCAAGGGAACAGCTTTGATTTTGGTGTATCCCATGGATGTGACCATGTGCAGCAAATGTTCCATTCCTAATTCCTAATAACTCAGCTATCAATTTCTGTTGTGTGTAAGATAGTCCCTTGGGTGATATGGAAAATAGAAAGATAACACAGGATGATTCTACACCCAAGTGTCGCACGATTTGATGAGGAATAATAAAAGAAAAACGGTTAACCAATGGTCAGCAGAATTTTAAAAGTGTGAAAGGAGGGTGTGGTCCAACAAATATCACATCCCTTTTCAATTTACAAGACAATTATAAAACACACATCTTGGTTCTGTTCGGTATAAGGACCCTAACCTGCCTCATTAACCAAAGAGATGGGTTCCAGGTAGCCAACTCACCATATCCAAACACGGTCAGGACAGGGGTGGCTATGTAACTTTGGCTGAGTCAATCAGCATGTAATTGGAATTGGGACTAGAAGATTCTAGCTAATTGTGTGTTGGATTCTTGTAAAAAGACTTTCTATTTCTGACTAATTGCTGGCTGCTATGGCAAAGTCTTGTCCTCACCCCATCCTCTTGAATGCTGGCCTTAGCGTGAGACATGAGCTCAGTCTCATAAGCCTGGACACCTTCCCCTTCCTCTCTTTTTGATCTGAAAGTTGGAAAATTTCTGCATTAGGTGCTAAAATCTGATATGGTTTGGGGGGGTTAAAATGATAGATTAATAGTTTCGTTTTGCTTTGCAATAATTATTTCTTATCTACTGCCAGGGTCCGTCTGGGCACCGAGAACTCATGGCAAGATGCTGCCTGCTGCCTGCGTCTCCTTCTCTGTATTTATTTTCTGAAATCGCAGTGGGTATATATCCTCATCTCTGGGAGTTTTAAGCGCCGTACCTGCTCAGCACAGTGAACTGCTGTTTGCATTATTGATAAAGAGCCAGAGAATTGGAAAGGTCAGCGCAGAGAACCTGCCTTTCAAGTCTCGTTCAAGCACAGCCTTGCACCCCTCGCCGTGTTGTGAAAGCTTAGGGTCTGTGTGGAGTTCAGTGTGCATGCACTTGTGTGCACGTGTGTGGAGGCTAGGGGTCAGTCTTCAGTGTCACATTCTTTAGGAGCCATCACGTTTTGTTCGGTAGGCAGCCTCACCAGCCTGGAGCTCACCAAGTAAGGGAGGGGTGACTGGAAAAGTGAATGAGCCCCAGGGATAGGTCTGTCTCCACCTTCCTGGTGCTGAGATTTCAAACATGAACCTTCACTCCTTAATGAGAGAATCCACGGAAGTCTCTTTATTAAGGGAAGAAATGGAAACAACACACTCACGAACACAGAATGAGGTGCCGCTGCCTCTTCGCCCACCAGGGAAGGATGGGGAAAGCTCTGGAACAGATCACCGAGCCCGAGCATCAGGAAGCCTTCCGTGTTCAAGAGAGCACCAGACCCCGACTTAGTTCTTATCCTTCAAGTACCCAGAACAGACCACGCCCATAGTGCTAGTCACCCCAATGCCATTGGTTAAACGGACCAAGTTCCCACAACTCCTAGCTTTAAAAAGCAAACAAACATGGGTGCTGGAGACCTCAGGCAAGTTCTCAGACTGAGACAGCAAGCACTTGAGTGGGTCGTCTCCCCTGCTGAAACTTGGGTTTCAACGAGACTCCTCTTCGGCTTGCTCTGGGTTTTACTTTGGTCTCTTGGAATTCTCCCCAGAAAAGAATTCAGCAGACTTAGCAGGTCAGCTCACTCTGGGTAAAATGAAGATGGATAGGCTGCAGTGTTCCACATTTACCAATCTGGAAATGAAATTGCAAGCGGTAAGTGAAAGGCATAGAATGCCTTCTCTGGTCGCACGCCCAGAGATGGCCTTGAACCCAGTGACTTCGGGGCCACGGAGGAGGGAGGAGCCTGAAACTGAGAAACATGGAAGGAAGGATTCACTTGCTTTCTGGGTTGGGGAGCAGGAGTGATCCCCTTAGAGATGCAGCATCTCTCTCCGGACTGCATCCCCCTGAAGCTGGTGCCTTCTTCAAGCATCCCCACTGGAAGATCTCACTCTAATATCGCTTACAGTGGCAACACCAAATTGGAAGGCTGTGGCCAGTCACCCTAGAGTGGGGGACGCTCAAAGGTAAGTTCCATGGCTGGAGCCCTGGAAGGCAGAACAACTCAGGACTGGCTCCATCAGACTAACCACAGCTACCAAGGTTATTAAAAAGTCCTGAAGGATCAGCTAGCCCCTGAATTTGCACCTCTAACTCATAAGTCAGAGTGGATGTGTGATTAAAAGGGTTAAGTACCATCTTGGTAACAGCAGTGATCTCTATTGTAAACGAAAATCCCAGTGCTCTGAACCAAAAGTCATTCCCCATCAATATCCCTGTTAAATGTTTTTCTGGACCAGAGGGATCTTTACTGCTTCTTATTTTGTGTCTGAAATTAATCTGATGTTGCATTTCTCATACCTGGCTCTAGGGAACAATGGTAATTTTCCTCTTTATAAAGCTTCCTCTTGCCCACCTCATCCCACCCACAGGGCAGCTAGCTATTTTAAATTTTAACTGTCTTCTGTATAGAATGGTGCTCCTTGGACTGTTATGAATGATTTTTTATAAAAAGTGACTCAGTTACTGTAGAGACAGACAGTGGAGAAGCACCAGAGCCCATGAGGTTACATTCATTACAGGGGTCTGGCTCTCAGTGTTTTATAGACATGACCACAAACCCTGCGTTTGATCACCTCGCTTGTCTATGTCTGTGCATTAGACAGTAAAGCTTTCTAATCACCAATAAATCACTTGTGCAGGGCCAGGTAGAAATGAACCACATATAGATTATTCATTTATGAGTTCCCGTGGAGAGGAACTTCGTAACGAAACGGCTTAGAAAGATGACTAGGAGTCAGCCTTCTTCAGGGAGCCAAGAATGGGTTGAAGACTGTCTTACCTGTGCTCAGCACATACCTACTCAAAACCAAATACACACAAATTCATGTCCTCCGCTGCCTGGTCAGTCTGTGACACTCCAAGTTACTTAGTCTCCTTGTCTATAAAATAAGCATGATAACAGAATTCATGCAATGGAATTATCACATGCCTAAATGGGATAGTGACATTAATATTAACAGCCCACTCTTTCACAGGGAGACAGCAAGCACTCGAGGTCTTTCCATCCAAAGGGATTCATTACAGGAAATGAGCACTAGAGTTGATGATGATTGTGGTGAGAAACCAGAGGGCCCAGAAGGCAGCTGGGAGATTAGAGATGGCGGGAAGCTGCTAAGGATGGAGGGACAGTAGGGGGTTGTCTTGCAGGAGATAAAACCACATCCAGATCTGAGCTAGACACACTGAGGAATGCCCCAGGATGCAGAGAAAGGGAATAAAAATATCCTGGCTGTCTCCAAATTCTGTTTTCTCATCTTGTACCAGTGCCTTCAATGGCTGAACCTTCCTGGGAGTTAGAGGGAAAGGGACCCCAGAGAATGTAGCCCCCCAAATTACAGAACAGACAAAAGGAAAGCCAAGGGCAGATCCGAGTGCGTACAGGAAGTCAACCTGGAAATCCTGACATTTATGGAGCCTTGTTATGAGCAGGCTCTGGGCTCAGTGCTTTACACAAATTAATTCACTTGAATCTGTATGGAATACACAACGAATGTTTGCTCTGTTATTGAAGTGATTAACATAAAACTCAAAGAAAATAATAGCATATGGGGGCATCCTTCACACTGAGATAACCTGAAGGGGGAAACTGAGCCTAATTCGTCTTTAGGTGCCCAGCACAGTGCGTGGTATCCTGCCTGTGGTGGTCATTCCATTCACATTTGTTAAGCTAAATAAAATCAGCAGCAATGAAATCAATGGAGTGAGGCTAAGTGGAGCACTCTCCCAGCTTGCTAGTGACTGCCAAGGCTCTCTCATAAACCATCCCTGCCCGGCTGTCTCTCAGAGAGAGAGGTTGGGACTTTCGGAATCCATGCCCCCGAGAGCTCTGAAGCCTGTGCTGGGAAGACCGTATGATCTGACCACAGAGGAATAAAGACGTCTAAGGAGCCTTAGGTGCCCAGAGTCGAGCTCGGGCATCAGACTGTGCGCACGTGTAGCCCAGGTATAGCCTGAGAACCGTCACACGAACAAATCAGAGTCAAACTGTCAGCTGAGCCAGAAACCAACTGGACTGAGAAACCAGGTGTGAATATGGGCCTTTCTAAGATGCCGCGTTTGGATGTAATTTGTTCTTCAGCAATAATTAATGTAGAAATGTGTGTGTGTTCTATAAAGCATAAGGAAAAATTAAAACCAGACAAACACTCCAATAAAATATTAATAGTGAGTCCTGTAATAACCCGTCTGTGGTCTGATAGTGAGTCCTTCTAATAACTTTTCTGTGGACTTTTTTCCTTCTCCTTGTGTATAAAGTTTTGGAATCATCAGGTATTTCCTTGAAAATTGAAAAAAAAAACAAAATTGTATGTTGGAAAACACTCAGCAGTGGCTTTGGGAGCATCTAGACTTCTTCAAGAAGCTCCAGGCTTGCTATCATGGCTCCCTGATGATCCAAACAAGCACACAAAAATGATTATTGCTGAATCCTTAGTGTGAAGACTCCTCTTGCCCCACACAAGGTGCTGAGCCCCTGCGCATATGTGCATGAGAGCATTCTTGTCCATCTTTCCATGAACCAAATCTCTTCATGCCGGATAATTTATCCCATCCAAAGCCAAGCCGTCTTCAGGACCCACTTAACAGTGTCCCCCTGGAGCTTCCAGTCACAGGTCTTCACAGAGTACCTGCTATGGGTCAAGCATTGTTTTAGACCCTGGATACAATAAAGAAGAAGAGACAAATCCTTATTTCCCAGGAATGTAGAGAGTAATGGACACAATGTACAATTTAGAAAGCAAAACTTACATGATTGTTGCAAATCAAGGGATGGCCTAGCAGGCCATGCAATAGAATTCCTCAATAAAACAGTGCTGCGAGCTGGAAGGATTTGGTCATGGGTGGCACCCTCATATGGATTCCTGCCTCTCTCAGGGCAATGGGTTAGCTACAGTGGGGGCTCTGCCTTGTCTCCCTTGGTGCCCTCTTTCCCTCTCATCCTGTACTAGGAGTTGAAGCATCACACAGCCTTCATCTGATGTAGCTGCCTGATGTCAGCTCCCCCAACTTCAGAATCACAACGCCCAAATAAAGCTCCTTTCTTTATAAAGTATGCAGTATTAAATGTTATGGCTTATTAGATTACGTGCAGACGTAAAGAGGAGAAATCAAAGGGAACCCAAGGTTGGGTTTTTTTCGAGTTTTACTATTTATTCATTTATGTATATTATGTACACTGCAGAATACAGATTTGAAAATATGGAACGCTTCACGAATTTGCGTGTCATCTTTGCTCAGGGGCCATGCTAATCTTCTCTGTATCATTCCAATTTTAGTATATGTGCTGCTGAAGCAAGTACGGTTTTTTTTTTTTAAACAAGTAACTTTACATCAGCAATATTTGTGGATGGCTGCCTAAAACAGTTGGCTCATGTAAGAGAGAGTCAGCTATGTGCCCAAATCATTTTAGTAGTAGGGCTTACTGTATCAAACACACAGTAGTTAGGGAGAAAATTAAAGTATACACTCGTGAGAACTCAAAGACGGACCAGTCAGTGTTCCTCCGGGGGAAGCCTCATTATGAACACTGAATGAGTAGGACTGGCAGACAAAGATCTTCCCAGATAGTGGAGCCAGCCTGCATGAGGAGGAAGAGGCAAACACTTCGGAGTTTGGGGTGTTACTAGGGGTCAACAGGCAAGACAGGGCATGGAAGAGAATGAGAACAGGAAAACCCACAAGGGGCAAGCTCAGTCAAGGAGGGCGTTGGTCATTCAGAGGAGACAGGGTCTCATCCTGAACACAGAAAGGGCCACCAATGAGGGTTAAGTCAAGATCACCCTGGCAGCTATTGTGTGGAGAGAGTGAAGACAGTCAGACTAGAAGGCAGTGTGCCAAATGTAATCATTGTAGTCCTTGGGAAAATGCTGGGCTGGAGCCAACAGGAGAGGCAAGGAAGGCACTAGAGAGAAGCGAGCTGTGCTGTTAAAACAGAAAAACCAGAGCGACAGATCTTGATGGCTGATTAGCGGCTGGGTACAGGTGGTTCGGCATTCCCAGTAGAAAACTGGGAAGGATGGGTTACTTGGCATAATTCGACCTGCCGTAAGGCTAGCCTGTGCTAGCTCTGCTTACCGTTAGGTGCGGAAGTCTGAAGCTCAATGGCAAGGTTTGAGACCCGAAATAAAGATGCTTGTATCATTCTGTTCTCGAGGGCTCTGCAATTCAAATCTGATCTGCTTCTGACATCCTTAAATATTTGAGGATAACTGAGCTACTCAGCTCCACCCCGCTGAATGGCCTGAGGCCAGTCACCCTTGCTTCTTCCCATCGCTGCCTAACTTGGTTCTCAGACATTCAGAATTCCCTCTGCTTATGTCGTCATCTGTGGCCTGGTGGCATCGCCTGGAGTCTGGGAGCATGCAGACAAGTCCCCTCACCTCCAGAACGACGTCAGTGAGTCTTCAAAACACTGTTTTAAAATAGACTGGTGTGCACTAACACGGTCCTGACAGGTATTAGCCATGCATGGGAAGGCTACTTTTTAAAATTAATTAGCTAATTATTTCCCAGCCAGCTCAATCACAGTTTTTCCTCCCTCCTCGCCTCCAACCCCTCATCTCAACCTCCCCCATCCCTTCCTCTAAGTTTACTCCTCCTCCTTTCTCTTCAGAAAAGGGCAGGCCTCCCATGTATATCCGCCAGCCACAGCATAGCAAGTTGTAGTAAGAGCAGGCACCTCCTCTTCTGTTAAGGCTGGATGAGGGAACCCAGAGGTGAAGTTCAGCGACTCCTGTGGAAGAACGGGGATGGGGTGGGAGAGGAAGGATTGTGGGAGCCAGGGAGGTCAAGGACGCCACAAGAAAACTCACAAAACCAACTAACCTGGGTTCATAGGGGCTCACAGGGGCTGAGCAGGTTCTTCTTAACCTCTCTGTATCTCCATTTCTTTCTCTAGATTTCTCTATAACGTTAGGAGTTACTTCATAAATTGTCATCAAGACTTAGATAAAATTTAAAAAAATCAAGTAAGCTGCTTCATATAGTTAGGACCCCAGTGTGAGTTTGTTATTGACTCCACTCCAGATCCTTGACTGTAGTGACGAGCTTCCTGTGAATTGTATCCAATTGGTCCACCCTCCTTTGAAAGCCAAACTCTCAGAGCTGAGCACCTCTATGGAGCATAGTCTGGCCAGCCCTGAGTTGACTGGACTGGCTCATTCTGAATGCCTGTTGTGACCGTTAGTCTTGGCTGTCACTTTCCATTGCTGTGGATAAATATCTGTGCGAGGATTTATTTTGGCCTTTTGTTCCCGAGGCTTCAGTTCATGGTCAGAGGGCTCTGTTGCTGTCCTACCTGTGGCAATGCAGGAAGATCATGGCAAAAAGGCACAACAGAGGGAAACTATCTTTTGGCAGCCGGGAAGTAGAAAGAGACGGGGGTTAGGTCAAGATACACCTTTCATGGCCATTGTCCTAGTGACCTAATTCCTCCACCTAGGCCCTACCTATTAGCATCCATGCCCCCCCCCCAATAGAGCCATCAAGCTAAGAATCCATATATATTTTTAATCCATTCTTTAGGTGGAAGCCTTCATGTTCCCAGCACTTCTCAGTAATGCTACCAGCCAGAAACCAAGCCTTCAACACAAGAGACTTTGGGGTGATTCTTCATATCAAAACCATAACAATGCCCCCTTTTGCTAACCTGCTCCCTTCAGGTATCTTGGAATAGAATTGATGTCATATAATGACGATGGATTGGCCTAGAGCCAAAATATCTACAAGAAGCTGAAGAAGATTAGTACTGAGCGAATGTGTATTGTTGGCATGAGTCCAGCCATGTCATGGGAAATTAGGAAAGCCTCTCTATATAGGTCAGGCTTAGAAGTGACAGCGCCTTCCTCTGTTCTGAGTGTGAGTATTAACAGTGTGAGTGTTTACACATGATTGACCAGTGTGTACAAAAGCTAGCAACTGAAGCTTCCTCCTTCTGGGTATCTACAGCCTGAGACTGTAGACAGTTGGCCTACAGAGACCTCCTGCTGAGACTGACTGATCCATCTCCCTGTGCTATATACATAACAGACTCAATAAGGATCCAGATCCGTGGGACAGTTGGTGCCCTCCATCAGAGCAAGCACAGCCCACCTGGTCCCAGATGTCCTTCATGTTTATCCGAGTGCCTGTCCTTTCTTTAGAACCTCGCCATCTCATCAGGTTTCCAGACCCAAGTCACATGGGAGGTGGTAGGATACCCGTATTTGTCCTGTCCCTACAATCAGCAGCTGGATGGCTTACACGAAACACTGAAATTTTCTGGGCCCGTAGCGTCATCTGTTGTTTATAAGGTGATGGGACTACTGCCTGCCTTACAAACTGCTTTGGCTTGGAAATGACATGTCCCGAGGATGGTGTGTTGAGGTCGTAGAATCTCTAAAACGTGAAGGTCTAGGCGAAGAGGAATCGGTGATAGAGAGCTTGCCCAGCATGATCAAGGGCTTGGGTTTGATCCCAACACCAGAGAGGAGGGAAGGTATATTTTCACGCATGTGATGGGGTAGACCAGTAGTTCTAGCTGTCAGGCAACAAAGACAGGATGATCCCATTACAAGGTCAGCCTGGGCTTGATGATGAGATGAGGCCTAGGAAGGGTAATTAGATCGTGGAGTTCTACCCTCATAAATGGATTGATATTGGTCTTAAGAGAGTAGATTGGCTCTAACAGAAGTAGATTCATTCCCAAGAAAGCAGGTTGTTAGAAACAGAATAACCAATCTCTCCAGTCTCCTGCTTCCTTCCTCAATGCCTTTATAGATACATTTTTTTCTCTTTCTGCTTCTTCACTGGGTTGCGATGCAGCAAAGGGGAACTTGTCAGGATGCTAGTGCCGTGGTGTTCCAAGGACCAAATAAACCTCTTTATAAATTACTCGGCCTTGGGCTAAGTTGAAATGACTTGAAGCATGATGAAAAAGATCCAGAGCATTTAAAGGAGTCATTGCCCAAGGCTATCAATAGAATCTCACTATAAAGCAGTTCACAAAATCATGGCATTTGGGGGATTCAGAAAAATTACAGTGTAGGTACTAGAGAGATATAAGATCATCACTGGCTCAGCAAGCGGGCCCCTTGGAACACATCTGTATCTTTTCTCTTATACCTCAGGCTTTGGGAGTTGTCCCCAGTGTGTACTATTCAACATGCCCAGCAGTATATAGCAGATCTATCTTCCTTGTTTAGAGCATCAGAACCTAGCTGCCTTGGGGAAAGTCATGGGGGAACTTAGGGTTCATTGGATGAATCTTGGGGTCTTTGGGTTTGACTTTGAACTCGTAATGAGTCTGCAATTATAAAAAAAGTGTAATTCATTTCAGTGAGAAATAATTTTGATTGCTTTTCAGTTTCCTGGTTGCCTTTAATTTTCACAAAATTATTTGCTAGCAGAGGTTTCCCCAGGAATATGATGAGGAGTGTTGTGGCTTTCCAATTCTGTGAGTCAGTGACAAAGCAATGATCATATCACTGGACTGGGGGTGGCCCAAGATAAAATAAAGCCTGGATCCCAGGAATCTATGTGGAGTCGGTGCCGTTAGAGAGTGCAGAGGAAGAGTAGAATGAGGAGGAAATATAAAAATAATAACAATAATAGACCCACACAACGCTTGTCATATTAAGACATTGAGATTTGGAGGTCAGCTCTCATGCCTAGTACACCTGATACACAGTGACCCTGAAAGTGGCTATCACAATTCTTCTAATCAGTGTCCTCGAGTGGGTTGCACATCAGGGAAACTTCAAGCAAAATTTAAGGGAAAAAATGTTAAAGAATGAATCTCTCTATTGTTTGCCTGTGCAGAAGGCTAAGTAAGTTTTTAAAAAAATTACAGTGTTTATTTTAGAAGCCAGCAATGACAAAGAAATTGGCCTGCAATAATTAGAAAAGGTTTGGCTTTCTATTAAACCCAGATTTACTGAGACCTTAGTTTTTGTTCTATCTAAAGTAAAAAGAAATTTAATTCGTGAGGTGTCTTGTCATATAAACTAGACCTTGAGTTCTTGAGAAGAATACTGAATTGAATATTTAAGCAATTATAGCAACCAGAGTCTCCCAGAGTGTTACCTGCTTTCTTTACGTTTCAATCTTGAAGACAGATGTCTTCTATTTTGACTTTTCATTAAAAGGGGGAAAAAAGAAAAAAAAAACACAGTAAATGTCTATAAGACAAACAAACGCACACTTTGTCCTTTCTTGCTAGAGGTATTTTCTCTTCTCTTTGAGCCCTTGACTGCTGTCCCAGTCACTAGGGGCCAAAGAGGTCTGCGTGGTTAGGACTAAGGAAGACTACGGTGGAATAAGGCGTGACAGGGATCACCAGGTGCTACCAGGAGGAACGGGAAGACTGGATGAGAATGGCCAGAGCCAGTGCCTCAAACCAGGGACACCAGGAGCTGGGCCCAGCTTCCCCTTAACACCACTTAAGGAGAAGGACATTCTCCTTACAGATGGGATTTCGAGGTTTGAACTGATAAACTGATGGTGTAAACTGAGGCTCTTCTGGGAGGGTGGGGACTCCAGGGTGAGAGGAGAAACACGTCCCAGGTGTGGAATCCTGATACTCAGAGATGGAGGCAGGATTGTGAATTCCAGGCCACTTTGAGCTACATAGCAGGATAATGCCCCCACCTGCACCCCACCCCACCCCAAAAAAGAAAGGCAGGGGCTATAATTCAGTGGAGCACTTGCATGCATTTCACAAGGCTCTGGTTCAGGCTCCAGCACAGGAGGAAGAGAAAATAGAAGGTGTTTTGAGAATTCTTTCCTTGGGGAGACATAAGCAATGTCCACTCACTCTTTAGACGATCCCAAGGTTGAACCAAATTACGATTCCCACACAGATCAACCTGGGGAGCTGATCGGTTTACTGGAATTGTTTACAGAATGTGGGTGACCCCAAAGCAACTGCCCTGGAATGACCCTCCCCCGCGTGAACCATGTTTCCCCAGGAGTCCATAAATAGGTTTAATTAACCCTCCCCAGCCAGCCCATATACGTTCTCTACACCTCCACCTCCTTTGACTCAGAGGCAAGGACAGAATCGTGTACAAATGGCTAAGAAAAGGAACTGGATGGACTCTTGGGGGAGAGCCCAGCGACACTCCTCGCCACCTCCTCTAGTCAGAGAATGTCAAGATCACAAGGGACTCTTGAAAGCAGATTGGTCTGAGGTCTGAGGAAGATGGTGGCCATTTCCTAGGAGGAACAAGTTCTACAACAGGAGGGTACGCATAAAATCACTTTTAATAAATGTAAATATTAATCTACAGGCATATTCAGTGAAAGTGCATGACCGTTTCACAGACATTTCAACGAGGGGGAAAACCATGGACACTGTGGCTCCTTTCTTGCAAGACCCTGAAAGAGCTTTCTTGACTTTGGCTTTTCTAGGTTTCAAGTGAGCACCAGGCTCACACTGAGGTCTCGACACTGCCGACTGCTGAGTTTCTTGTCCAGTGGGTCTGGGAAGGAGCTGAGAACCTGCTTCTCTAGAGGCTTCTCTAGTGAGTCTGACGCTGCGGATCCAGGGATCACTCTTTGAGAGTCCCTGCATTAATTCATCCAAGTCCGGTGTTCAGCTCGCCCCAGCTGACACTAAACACTGGCGGGTGGACTCGTGCCTGACACAGCTGCAGCGATTCGCAAAGTCATCGGAGCCACCATATTACCATCGCTGTACCCCTGCCGACATTCGCACCAGCAGTCCCTATAGGTCAGGCGTAACACGGAGCCTTTCCTACAGCGGGCCTCATTGAACCGCATGTCCTTTTCCCGTTTCTGCAGGTGATGGGGCCAAAACTTCAAGAAGTTCAGGAATGTGTTAAAAGCAACAGAGGTGGCGCAGCCTGGCCTCACCAGGCTGGCTGTATCAAGAGGACGGTTTCTAAACCACTGCTATCGATGCTCTTTTAAAGGTGGGTAGTTTGGGGATTGCAAAGACCCAGAACGGATTTATTAAAACCCACTCGTTTTTGTTTAATTTTGGTCTTTGAACCATCTTAGACGCTGGGACATTTCTAGCCAGAGTTCGACAGCTCTGCCACTACCACCACTGCACTCTGAGACTTCTTCCCTTCTCAGAGCCCAGAGGGTTTTTTTCAGTTCTATCACAGAGGTTAGCGCTTCAGCTTTCTGGTCATTTCTTTAATACGCACCTCCCCCACTCCACAGCTGAGGGAAGGGGCCAGAGAGGGGTGCTTGCTCAAGCATCTAATTAAATTGAATTTTGCTAAACAAAACTTCATCTCCTCCAGAGAGAAATCATATCACTGTTTGTGAGCAGAAGCAGCTGTCAGCAATTATGTTTTAAATAGTAGGGTTTATTCTATTTGATATGCACAGCTTATAAAAATGCCTGTAAGGAAAAGCAAGTCCAGTGACAAACTCAAACAGGAACAAGTCCATTTTGAGCAGTCTTTTTTCAACCCCGAGTGTTTTCATGATCTTCCTTCATTCTGGCTCTGCGCTCAGCCCATTTGCTGTTCCCACTACACACATGGAAGGTGGCCTCAACGGTCTTCTCAAACTCCAGACCCAAAACTTTTAAAAGAACAGATAAGGCCATGAGTCCCAATGGTGAGCTGTCAAGAACATGCCTCCTAAAGCTTCTACACAGCAGCCTGCATGCTGGGTGTCACACTAGACAAAATCACCTTCTTTTCAAATTGATTTTGAAGTATGTGTGTGCGCTTGTGTGCACACATGCAGGCTTGTGTGCATGAGGTATCTTCAGAGGCAAAACTCATCAGATCTTCCTGGAGCAGGAGTTACAGGCAGTTGTGAGTCATTAGATGTAGATACCGAACTCTGATCCTCTGTGAAAGCAGTACGTGCTCTAACCACTGGGCCAATTCACCAGCCTCCCAATGTCATCTTCTCAAGTCCACCGAGGCTGGAAACATGTGTTCATGCTCTCTCCAAACTTTCTGCTTGTTTCCCGAGACCACAAGAGGGAAAAACCCAGACAGAAACCCCAAATCCCCTCATGCTCTCCTTCCCTTCCTAATCCTTCTTTCTCCTCTTTTTCTTGCCCCTTAGGGAACACAGGCAAAATCCACCTAGGTCCATCTCTGTAGGCGCGGAGAAGCACTTTCCCAAGGATCAGCTGAATTCCCATCCCCCAGGGCCAAGCAGCTAGTGCAGGTTGGGGCAAAAAAGCAGACTTGTAGAATGAGGGCAGTTGGGAACAGGAGGGAAGAAACTGGATCCTCAGAGATCTAGCCCCCTGCCCAGCCGGAGCTAGCTCTACTATACTCATAGGTTAGCCCTGGGTTTCCAAGCAGAGCCATCCACAACCGTCTAAGGATGGAAGAGCACACACTTGGTTCTAACTCATCCGCATCCCCTCCTTTATGGATCCTTTTAAGTATGTTCTCTTTCCTATTTTCCTGACTATAGAAGAAATGCATGCTCACTGCAAAGGGAAAAACACTGAAAATGGATAAATATGAAAACACAGCTCCTACCCTCCAAGATAACCACTGTGTGCCGTTCTCCATTTTCCCATACTTTCCAGTATCTCAGAAATATCCAAATATTTGTCTACGTCTTCCAGATAGTTTTCAAAGGCCTATGTAATTTTCTGAACAGAACTACTTCATATACTGTCCGTACTACTCTCTTTTCTACTTCATAATAACTTTTTAGTCCTTTTTCCAAATCAATCATATGTCTCTACATCACTGTTCCTAGTAACTATTATAATTTATTGACTGGATCCCTCGATGAACTCGTGGCCTTCCCCACAACTTCCTGGGCAAACTAGCAGGTAGTAATCTTCTCATAGCTGTAACTGGTTTTCATCTTTCCTCCCAGTTTGGGGCTTGAGTCTCTTCATCTCCACAGATGCTCCTATGGATGGGACTATGGCCTGCATACAATCGAAATTTCTGTAGCCTGTGCATCCCTGCCAGCCTAACTGATGGCCGGGCTAACCACCGTGCACTAACGGAGGGAATTTGCCTCTGACTCTGTGGGTTTCACACATGTAATCGGATCCCATTCATCTCCCTAGTCCCTCACTTCTGCTCTTGCAACCTTTCCCAGCTCTTGGCTCTTAAATGACCGTCCTCTTTCCAGCCCTCATGAGTTACACAAGTTCCGGCATGTTCCTCCTGTCACTCCCATGTTTCCCTTTTCTTCAGCTAAGGCTCATTCAAGAATTCTTTCTTTCTGTTTCTGTTCCCTTTAATGTTTTGGGATGTGGGGGAGATAGTTCAGAAAGTAAAACGATTGCTAAGCAAGCATGAGAACATATCTGTAACCCCAATGCTAGGGGCACATTCTGGGGCCCTGCTAGCCAGAGAGTCTCCAGCCAAAGCAGCAATCCCCAGGTTCAGTGAGAGACCTTATCAGATAAGAATCATAGAGAGAGACACCTGACATTGATCTCTGGCCTTCACATATGAGTACTCGTGGACAAGCACACACATGGACAGCACACATGTGCACACACACATGAACACACACACACACACACACACATCCTTTTACTTTTCTGCCATTGGCCGTGTCAGAGGAGCAGTAGTCGCAATTGAAGTTCCAGGTATCAATCAGCCCAGCAGAAGGGAATCCTCTGATTGGCCAATCTCATTTAGGCAACGCCACGGGACTGCAGATCCCAGAATGTCTTTTGCTTCTGCTGTGCCTTTACATGTTTGCTACGGTTCTCTTTCTCTGGTATCTAGCATGGTGTGAGTGGATGTGTGGAGATCTCCATTGCCTGTAATACATTTGTCTCTTGGAAACATCCTGTTCTACAGGGCATTTTTACCTGTGAATTGTCAAGAAGATGACACCCCCCAGATGTGTTAATTTGATAATAATAATGACAGCTTATACAGAATTTTGATGAATACAAGGATGTGTTTCATAGCCAGGGTCTGTCTGAGTTTCACCTAAGGAGCAGCACGGATTGTAGCTCAAGTTAATGACTAACAGTTGAGTCCCAGTAGCCCAGACATTTTAAATTCTTTTTTTAATATCTATTTATTTATTTATTATGTATACAATATTCTGTCTGTGTGTATGCCTGCAGGCCAAAAGAGGGCACCAGACCCCATCACAGATGGTTGTGAGCCACCATGTAGTTGCCGGTAACTGAACTCAGGACCCTTGAAAGAGCAGGCAGTGCTCTTAACCTCTGAGCCATCTCTCCAGCTCAGTTTAAATTCTTTTAACCTTAATTTTGGGAGATGTGTTCACACATCTTAGAGTGCATCACAGCTAAAACAAAGTTTTGAAAATAACAAAGTTAGATGTTTTTAATAATGTTTTAAATAACTTTGAGGTGAAAAACCCAAGAAGACAATCTAAAGTTTTAGAAGGATACATAGCTGAACAAGAACAAAGCAGCCTTATTATTATTATTATTATTATTGGCAGTGTACTCTCCTTTGTAGGTTTGGTTTGATGACCAAAAGTGATTAATTCCTTATACCCATATCTGCCCTCAATCTCCTGATACAAAAAAAACCTATTAGTGCATGGATATGCACCCTAAAGATTTAAAGTATAGCTGACTTATTCTTTTTCATATATAAAAGTTTAGGTAGGTTTGTGATTCTTTTACGATTCCTTATAAGATTACCTTTCAAGATAAGTAATAAAGTAATTGGCCCTTTCTTTGTAACTGCAAAATGCAGCTTGACAAGAACACCTTGCTTACCACATGGTTAATCTATAACAATTTGCTTGGGTATGAATGCATGTGGGTTCCTTCTTGGGATAATTTGTTTTTCACCTGTAATACATAAAATGTTTAATCATGTGAGGGAGATGAAAAACATGTTTTTACCTATAATCATTGACTTGAAAATGGAATGCAACCGTTTGACTCTTGTGCTGCCTGGAAGATTGTGTTGGGGTATGGAAGCTGTAAAACAATATGAGAGAGAGAGAGAGACAGACAGAGACAGAGACAGAGAGAGACAGAGAGAGATAGAGAGAGATAGAGAGAGACAGAGAGAGAGACAGTGAGAGAGACAGTGAGAGAGAGACAGAGAGAGGCAGAGAGACACGGAGAGAGAGACAGACAGAGAGAGACAGAGAGAGACAGAGACAGAGAGAGAGAGACAGAGAGAGAGACAGAGAGACAGAGACAGAGAGAATAAAGAAGGAAACGATCACGAGAGCATGAGAGTGCCTTTTCCCCTAACCGCCCTCAGGTAGAAAAGTCTAGCTCCGCAGTGGATTCTGTCAAGGCCCTGCACTGCTGGAGCCTGCCCCCCCCCCAGAGCCATACTTTTCATTGCCTTTGATCTGCAGGGGAGGAGCCAAGGGGGATGGAGCATTTGCAGTCCTGTGATAGGGTAAAACAAGACAGCCATATTCAACTTCCTCATTGTCAACAGTCACTGGACTCACACTGAAGCTCAGTTCTTCTATCTGGAGACTCAGAAAACATTGTCTAGCCCTACATTTCTATGTAAACAATGATTTTTGCTTTAGGGAGCAGAGAGAGGAAATAAAAAGGATGGCTTGTAAGAGAGACTATCTCTCCATCATACATGAAGAAGCCAACAAATAGTAGTCCGCTCCTGGTGGGTGAATACCGAGTGAGGTGGTTTGACTGAAAATGGTTCTCATAGGCTCAGAGATTTGAATACTACCTCACTTGGTAGAATTGTTTGGGAAGGATTAGAGGTGTGACCTTCTTGAAGAAGGTGTGCCACTGGGGACCAACTTTGAGGCTTCAGAAGAATCAGGCCATCCATCCCTAGTCTCTCACTCCGCCCCCTACTTGCTGATCAAATGTAAGCTCTCAGTTACCGCTGGAGCACCATTCCTGCCTGCACACTGCTGTGCCCTGGGGACTCTAACCCTCTGAAGCTGAAAGCGCAAAATAAACCATTGCTTTTATAAGCTGCACTGGGTCATGGTGTCTTATCCTAGCAACAGGAGTATAACTAAGACACCAAATCATTAACAAGTCTGAGAGTCAGAAACAGTGGAAATATTCCCAGGGAGAAAGCTGGAGTCTGTTGACTAATCCTCAGAGACTGCTTGCTTTTTTTGTCCTTTAATAGAACCTCACACCTATCCTTCCTCCAAATGTGTCAAATGTCAATTAGGCACACAATCACCTAGCCAGAGTCAAAATTTCCCAGAGTCCTTTGCAGTTCTTGCCAAATGTGAACCAGTAGGCAGCACAGCACAATACCAACGTGCACAAGTTCAAGCTTGCCCATCCTTAACTCTTTCCTGCTCTAGTAGGACATGTATGGCTGGCAATTCTGGCTGCAGCCTTCCAGTTCTGTGACTGCTTTAGTTAGGGTTTCTATTGCTGTGAAGTGTGGGGACCATTTGGAGTCCTGGCCTCCAGCTGCTCTTCCCTGCTAGCGATCTTTACTTTCCTTCTGATTTGAGTTACTGAAAGCTGMGTCAAAGTTGTTTACCAGCTCMYCTTCACGAGCACGTGTTGCCTTGGCCTTGAGGATCAGAGGATAAGGTTTTCACCTGGTGGCCCACTTGACTGTTGGGTATATAAGCCTCCATGGTGCTATTGAATGAAGGGCTTCTTATTAATGACTAGAGGTCCGTGTCTCTGCTGTGCTGTCTCTCTGTCTCTGTGTGAGTCTTTGTATGTTTCAACCTCCAGCCCCTTGCCCGAAGCTCGCGAACTGTATGGTAGTGCATAGAGCACAGACAGGCATTGTGCGCTGCAGTGAAGAGACACCATGACCACGGCAACTCTTAAAAGGAAAATTTTAATTGGGACTGGCTCATAGTTCCAGAGGGTTAGTCCATTATCCTCACGGCAGGAAGCAAGGCAGCATGCAGGCAGACATGGTGCTGGAGAGGTAGCTGAGTTCTTCATCTTGACCAGCAGGCAACAGGAAGTGAACCCTGTCCCACACTGAGCATAGCTTGAGCATGAGACATCAAGGCCCGCCCCCCACAGTGACACACTTCCTCTAACAACGCCACACCAACTCCAACAAGGCCATGCTTCCTAAGGGTACCATTCCATACAGGCCAAGCATTCATGGCTCTCTTGTTCCAATCTCTTGATATAACAAATAGTAATATTATCTTCCCAGCTACTGAATGTCCCATTATCTGATTATGGATGTATGCCTTGACAACCACTATCCTTTAATAATGGAGTCTTGTGCTTTTGCTCAAAACCCACCATTCTGCCTCCCAGCTTCCAGTTGCCTAACTGACATAGTATCAAGGAGCTAAAAAGAATTGGCAGACTTTAACCAAACAAGAACCCACATGAATTATAAAATATCCCCTTTTCTCTTTCCCATACATAAAATCAAGAAGGATATATGCAACTAAATCAGTAATTATTTCTTGGCGGTAGGAAAATGTACAGAAGTTACGTGCATCTGCAAACGTGAATTTTCTATACACTGTTTTGTATTATAAAGTCAGAAACAAACACGTGTCCTCATTTTCTGACATCATGGACTGTCTATGTATTTCCTTCCTATGTCCTGGCTCCCTTGGAGAAACGCTAAACTTCATACATCACCCCTGGAAAGCCTCCAGGACAGTTATCAAATCCACATCAGAGCTGATGTGAAATCACACAGATGTCATTCAGACTTGTGACTTGTCCCTCTTCCAACTTCTTGCCAAAGTCTGTACTTTTTTTTAATTAAGGAATTATCCTATCTCTGACATTGGTTTTCTGGAATGTCGTCACCAGCATTTCCCACTTTGATGGTAAGATATTAAATTCTGAGTTCTCTGTATGTAAGCAAGGATCTCTGAGGCTTACCTATCTTAAACGTGAGGACTGTGGAAACTATTTTGATTGATAACCAGTTGTTATGGCTAAGCAGTGAGACAAGCCTAGAATTTCTATAGAAAAACAATTTACATCCAGGGGCTTTAAATATGCATCTCATCTCTCCTTAGTCTTGCATAAGAACCTTAAAGTCATCATAACTAGGGAAATCTAAACCTATACTGTAAGCCTTTTTGTTCAACAAATCTTTAATGTATTTATTTAATGCTATTATCCAGTACTAGAAAATTCACTGGAAATTCTCATTGTTGTAAACTGCAAATGAGCATGAAATAGTATATAATCTTCCTGGGAATCAATGTATCAAAAATTTTTAAAAACATAAAAACAAGCATAACTTTTAGGGAAATAAAGAAAAAGAAGCAAATTCTCCTCCCTCCCAATAAGATGAAACTGGACAATATAATTTAAAATGATTATTTCAGAGTTTTGGAAATTGATCAGAGGCAAACAACCAATTGAAAAGTGTATATTCAAGAAAAGCAACTGTTGAATTTGGCTTGGAGTGGGAGTCTGTGGTGTCTCTCCCAGCACAGATCCCTTCTCTCTCAGAAGAAGACCCAGCAGTGCTATCAGCCCAGGGCAAAGCTATCCAGCCATAGCTATTCTGATGAGGACTTGATTTGGAGTAGAAGGCTCAACTGTGCCCAGCCCTGTTGACAGGAAGAGCAGCAATGTGTGCAGGAAAAGTTCACAGTTATGCTCTGGGGTACATCGCTGAGTGGTGAAATGAGAGACTAGCCAGCAATTAACCAAGGGAGCCTGAGAAAATGAGAAATTCACCTAAATTAGAAACACTCTTTACTTCCCCTGGCTAACCGGGAACCTAAACAACTCTGCAGATCCAAGAAGTTCCATCAGCCCCAACTAACATAAACACGAAGAGACTCTCACTTAGAAATGTAGTTATTTGACTACTGAAAGCCTCAAACAAAGATAAACATCTTAAAAGCAAACAAACAAAAAAAGCCCAAAACAAACACAAAGTACCTGCCACACACAAAACACCACCACCACCACNAATGGAAGTATGATTAAGTAAGGCAGAAGCCAGCGTTCTGTCAGACACACTACGGGTTGAGATGCCATGCAAGGGCATGTTCAAAGTGCCAAAAGAAACCATCACGGAGGACTCCTATATGTAAGAAAGCAGTCCTTCAGAAGTGGAGCCCAAATATCATCATCTGCAGGTCAGTAATGCGTGAACACTGCTAGGAAACTTGCTGGAAATCCTAAAGAAAGTTCTTTGGACCAAACAAAATGCTGCATGATGATTTGATTGTACAAAAAGAGGTAAACATGACAAATGGGGGCAAATATGAAAAGTTTAATAAACTTTCCATCTCTCACTGGTTCTCTGTTCTTCAAAAAGTTTGCATTATATAATTCAGTTATGACAGTGCTGTGCTGTTTGGTTCTAAGAAGGATAAAATATGTAACACACGCAGTGTGTAGGATGGTGACAAGGGTGGAGATACGGATGAGGGAAGTCAGCACATTTCACCCAAACTCAGGAGATAAGTTAAGGCACACGTTTTAATTCTTAAAGCAATCCAGTCAGGAAACAAGTTAAAGTGTCAGCCATAGAGAAAACCATCCCAGGGCTGAGGAGATGACTCACAGTTAGGAACAGCGCGGCACTTGCAGATGACCTGGCTTCCATCTCCTGCACCCACATAGAGGTTCTCTATCGACGGTAAGTCCAGTTCCAGCGGTTCTGATACCTGTGGGCCCTGCACACATGCAGTTCACAGACATACATATAGGCAAAGCACCCAGACACATAAAAATAAAAATTAAAAATATCAAGAAGCTAAAAGATATACAAAGTTACAAATTGTGATCCCATTTGAGAAATATAAATCAAAGCCACAGTGATGAATATTCACACCCACTAGGGTGGCTGTAATTTTTATTAACTGAAAACATTTTAACAGACAGAGAGAGGAGTTGAAATCCACGTTGCTGGTGAGAATATGAAAGAGCGCAGATGCGTGGGAAACAGCTTGCTGTCCCTTCAAAAAGTTTAACATCCAGTTGTCCTCTCCGAGGTCTACATCCAAAAGAAATCCAAATAAAGCCTCAAAAAAAATGTATCTGTGCTCAGATGCTTCACAACACAAAATCTGCAAGAACCAAAAGCTGGCCGTGAGCCAAAAGTCCATCAATGGATGACAGAAAGATGAAAATGCAGCAGATATGCACAAAGGCACGCTCTGCAGCCCAACAAAGGGATGACGTCTACAGACCCGCACCCCAGTGTGGAGGAACCTCAAAGTCATGATGTGAGAAGCTTGGAAAACGGCTCAGCCTGCTGACCCAAGTTTGATAACTGGAAGGAGAGAACCAGTTCCACAAAGTTGTCCTCTGTCTCTACTCACATCCTGAGGAGCTTACCCCCACCCCACAATGATAATAATAATAATAAATACTCACTTTCACAACGCTACGTGAAATAAAACAGACACAAGAGCCATACATTGTTAAACGCTAGACATCTGGCAGGTAAACACAAAAGTGCTTAAAACATCACTCAGGGACAAGGAACATTAGGGGAAGTAGGAAGTGACTACTTAATAAACGTGAGACTTTCCCTTCAGTTTTAGGCTTTGGAGGTCTACACACATGACGCCTGCACAACACTAAAGTATCAGATACTTCCAAACTGTACAGCTTTAAATGGCTAATTTTGTGTCGCATAGATTCATTTTAATTTCAAAAATTCAAAACGTGAGCTGGAGAGAAAGCTCAAGCATCAAAGACTACAGAGTTCACGTTCAAAACTTAACACTTCAAAACTTAATTTTAGATGTTGAAGATTTGCTGAATCTACCAAAAAATTTAAACTATTAGAGCTGATATATAGTGTTAGCAAGGTTACAGGAAAAAATTAACAAATAAAAATCAATTGTACTTCTGTATACTGGCAGCAACTTCAAAATGAAATTAGGAAAACAACTTCTGTCACAAAGGTATTAGAGGATGATGAAGATGAGCTGTATACAGAAAGAAAACATTTTAAAATTGTAGTCTGATAAAAGACATGTATAAAACATGCAAAGAACCCTTACAACTCCTAAAATCCAACTTACAATGGCAAAACTAATCAAAGAAGCAGTTATTCCAAAAGAAGGTATACAACTGGCTGAGAGCTACATGAAGTGCTGCCCGGTATCCGTCATCATTACGAACCTGCAAAATCATCAGGCTGCAAGCAGCGGAAGACGGGCGAGATGGGCACAGGTGTGGTCAGAGTCGGAGAAACCCAGACACAGGTGTCCTCTGGCTGTGGCATGAAGAGAACGTTCATTCAGGGGGACATCCCTTCTTGCTAATATTTTAATAGTACTATAGGTCTGATAATGAGCTCTCAGCGACACTCTGCTCGCTGTAGCCTGCTGCTGCGTGTCTCATTTTAAATTGAGCATTAAGGGAATTAAGTATCTTAATTCTAGTTCTGCCAGGACTTCTATCCCTGTGGGCCTGTTGCCATTTTTAGCTTCCATGAAATTTTTGTTACTAAGGAAGACAGAATTACAGGGTTTATGTTTCCCCCTAGCAGATCCACTTGGTATAGTGTATTCTTCATTATCAAAGTACCCATCCTGGGTGGGGGCTTTGAGCTGGTGGATGGTGGAGAGTCACAATGCACAGAAAGTATGGTATGCTCTATGTGATCTCAGTTACCTACACTGGAACACGGTGTCCATATCCAGACCTAGACATTGTCTAGCTGCACTGCTCTGAGTGTGGATAAGTTTGTTCTTTGTTTTGTGTGCTTTTGTTTCCTTTAATGTATACATTCACTTAAAAAAAAGATTTTTTTAAAAACCTTAAAGGAAAATAAAATGCAAATTGAAACCATATTTGTAGTGGCATTTCAACTGTATTTTAATAAACAAAGACTACCTGAAGATCTGAGAGTAAAACAGCCCCACTGGTCAGCCTTACAGACCAGATTATGGTAACACACACCTTTAATCCCCGTAGCCTCACTAGTTGCCATAGAAACTGGGTGACACACACCTTTAATCCCAGCCCTAGAGGAGGAATATAAAACAGGGGAAGACAGCTCTGAGGCGCACTTTCCTTCTGAGATTCCAGGAGGCAGGATCACCATTTTCAGACTGAGGTCGAGGTAAAAGCCAATAGCTGGCTGTTTTGCTTTCAGATCTTCAGGCTGAACCCCAATTTCTGACCCTGAGTTTTTATTAATCGTGCTTCACATATGATCACTGTCAAGGATGTGGAGAGATTGGCACCTCACTGATGCCTCATAGGAAAGATAAGACTATGAAGTGACCTCATGTGTGGCCAGTGGGAAGGACCACGATATGGAGAAACTGATGCCCCACGCGTGGCTGATGGAGACGCAATGTGAAGCCACTTTAGAAAGGAGTATGTAGTTTCATTTAATGTTAAAAATAACCTTTCTATAATGTTAAAATAAATAATGTCAAAAATAAAAATTCCATCCTTCAGTGTTTAGACAAGAGAAGAGACACCCATACACGTTCACACAAATGCACACAGTGGCTGTACTCACAGTGATAATGAGCAGAAACAGCCCACATGTCCATCAGCTGGTCCAGAGTGTGGCAAACTCACACCATCAGATACAACTTAATCGTGTGCTAATTACTTTCCATCACTGTGACCAAAATACCTGCTGGAAACAACCAAAGGGAGACAAAAATTCACTTCCCAGTTCATCATGGTGGGGAAGGCAGAGTGTGGTTCATAGCAGCAAGAGTATATGACCGAGGTTCCTCACACCACTAGGACCAGAACAAGAGACCAAGCTATAACTTTCAAAAGCCCACCCCCAGTGACCCTTTTCTGCCAGCCAGGCCCCCCACCAAAGATTCTCAGCCTTCCCAAAATAGCACTACAGCTGGAGAGAAAGTATCCATACATGAGCCTGGAGGACACCGCAGATTCAAACCATAAGACACAGATAAAAGAAATTGACTCACATAGAGCTACTGGGTGAAGAAATTGACTCTCATAGAGGCTGCTGGAGGAAAAAAAATTGAAAACATTCTAAAAGATAGCCGCCAAGGGGCAAAAGTCTACATTTTGGATGAAATTTCCAAGAAAGATAAATCTATGGAGCTGATCATCAGTCGCCTGGAGCTGGGGATCGAAAAGCAGCTGAAAATTTGAATGAAAGAAATTGGGGGAGAGCATTCTAAAAATAAACACAGTGATGACTTCATAACTATAAACTTGACTTTTTAAAAAAACCAATGAATTTCCCTTTGGGAAAGTTCTGTGGTATATGAATTACCTATCAATTAAGCTAGTAAAAATTGTGTGTTTTGAAATCTGTAACTCCAGTTCAACATATTTTTATAGTCATAACCACTGGTACGATCCAAGTTTCTGCCCTGAAAATGTTTATAATTGTTTTATGAACAAATAGTAAATAGTGTGAAGTTAGAGGTCTTAACATTGTGTGATAACTAAACAAAACGTAGACCTTTAGATATAAGCACTATAAACAAATACTACACAATACTACATAATCTGAATGCTACAGAGTAACAGTGTGAAGGTGTTCAAGATGTTCTATTAAACAAAATGGTAAGATTATATTAAATAATATGCAGGATGAGTCAATGTGTCTGGAGAAGTGCACATCAAAACCACACCTGAATGATAGCTCTGCTTCTTTTACCTTTGCTTTCTTGCCTCTTAGATTTTTTCTAGAATATGGGTATTTATGAGAAAAGAAAATGCAACTGTTACAGTTCTGTGGGGGAGGTCTGGGGTCTCGCAGCCAGAAGAAAGAAGGATTTGTTTCGTAGGTCTCCAGGTTTTTCACTTCAGTAAGCAAATTTGTCCACCAAATGCTCAGTTTGAAAGACACTCGGCAGCAGGCTATATTAGACACAGGGTCCCTAACGTCTCGTGATCAAAAATCCTAATGTTATCTCGTGCTAACTGAATATTATAACCCACACCTGTTATCAAACGCGTACAAATAACATATGTAGCTCATAGCATGTTTCATGATGCTCTGTGCTCGATGGTTTCTTTTGTTCTTGTAGTCACACACAGGAAAAAATGACTATGTATTTGCGTGTGCTATTGTCCATGTGGTATGTTAGTAATTAGTATCTACTCTTTGTGACATGCCACATAGTGATTAATGTACATAATTACATATATACATATATTCCTCTTTGGTTTTCACAACAAACTCTAAGGTTCTTAGCCCTATTGCCTGGTCAGGAAAAAACAGCATTAAGGGATTGACCAAGTTACACCATTATCTCTATTTTAGACAGTGGGAATTGAGAACTGAGCCTTGGGAAGGTTGAGGAATGGCGAAAACCCACAGTTAAGAGCCAAGTGTCAACCTTAGGTGAGAAAGGCTCACACTCAGGTATCCCGAGTCCTCAACATTGTTCCAGTGCTGACTTCCTTCAGAAGCAGGAAATAGTAGGTGTTGGATTTATGTCTGTCCTGGGGCGGGCAGTGACCAGAGCTGAAAGTGGTAGCTGCCTTCTAGCTGTTTGTCCAGAGGCGCTTAGCGTATTTTCTCTCTCCCCTATGGAGCTTTTAAAGAGGTGATTTTCTTTCTTCTGAGTTATGCCTTAATTTGGATTTGAGTAAGTTCGAGCCACGGTGCTTTGCTCATGTAAGGGGTGTAATATACAGTGTTTGAGTCAATTTGTTGCTGGATTTACAGGTCAAACTGCAATGTCAAATATAAAAGCAGGAAGGCAGAGGGTCTGTTTTTGGACTCCTACTGCCCTAAACATTGAAATCCGTGTCTGCGGAGTGCTCAGCATCTTTTACTGCCTTTGTGGAACCAGGTGTGTGTGTGTGTGTGTGAGAGAGAGAGAGAGAGAGAGAGAGAGAGAGAG
>LOEQ01000017.1:144639-169946 GCA_001685075.1 Bramus lutescens
AAGAAGAAGAAGAAGAAGAAGAAGAAGAAGAAGAAGAAGAAGAAGAAACACTTATATAAACTGGCCCAAGTACTGTCTGATTGAAACCTGCAATTTCTAAGTGTTTCATATATTCTCACAAAAGTCTATGGATTAGAATCTGTCACATTATTTAGTTTTATAGGTAAAGGAACTGAGGCAGAAATTAATATCATACCAAAGAAAATATCAAGGTCCGTGATTCCCACCTAGGTGGTCCAAATCCCAATTCTTTGTTCTTCTCCACTATGTATCATCTCTTAAAGGGTTGTAGCAAAGGGATCCCCAACCTGTAACCACACAAGAGCCATGGAACAACTCCAGGATGCCTGGGAACCTCTATATCAGGCAAACAGAATCCACAAACAAACATATAATGCCTAAGATATAGTCATACATATATCAAATATGTGTACATACTGCTGTGAAAATAGAAATATGAAACACTGAACACAATATTATTTTCATTTATCCTATCTCCATTACAAATTCTGGGGAGAAGCCCAAGCTCTTGGTGATGTATCTAATTACAGTCTCCTTTCCCCTTATTTTGAGACACTGATAGATTTGCTTCTCTATAATATTTTAGGAAAACATAAATCAAAAGAGTAAACGAGTATAAATTCTAAACAAAGGCAATTTAAGTTTTTCTTGAAGCATAGCACAGAAGTTAATGCGCAACACACACTGTAAGTGAATCGAAGGACGAATTTCATAAACTGAAATCGCCACGCAGTTGGCATCCAGGTCCAGAAACAGAAGACCATTCGCCTCCTTAAAGGCCCCTCATACTTTCTGCAGTCTTTCACCCACAGGGCAGCCATTTGTAGTGGGCACAAGAGCATCCTCAGAATGACATGCTCATGTCCTAACCCTTGGTACCTGTGAGAGAATGTGACCTGGTTTGGAACTAGGATGTGGTCTTTTCAGTTCAATCAAATGAACACAAGATCGTATTGGATACAGGTAGACTCTAACCCAATGTCTGATAGCCTCATAAAAACAGGAAAGAGACAGCACAGAGGGATTCGCTCCTCCCACTCCCACTCCACGAAGACCCAGAGAGACATATAGATGTGATCTTGTGTTGGCGGAAGCAGAATTTGGAGTAACGCATCTACCCAGTAAGAGACGTCAAAGATTGAAGGCAGTCACCAGAAAGCAAGAGAGCGCCTTCCCCTAGAGTCCTGAGGGGCTCAAAGCTCTGAAGACTCCTTGATGGCAGATAGGCTTCTAGCTTCCAGGTCTGTGAGAGAATAAGCATCTATTGTTTGAAGTTATCCAACCTGTGGTAATGTGGTAAGGCACCCACAGAGACTTAATACAGTTATTCTGCCTTCAAACCCTATGAAACTGGGGTTTTGCCCGTGTTTTTACTTTACATGACTGGAATCATACAGAGCACAGTGCTCAGTTTTTCTCCTTTCACCCTGTGGCGTTGTTTGTAATTTGCTCACATTTTTGTGTATAGTTATAAATCTTTCATTCTTTTGCTCTCAGCATTAGGTCTAAACAAAGAGGCTCTTGGTGGGAGAACATCAACATCACAGGGAGTTTACAACCCACCCTTCCACAAAGGCAGGAACCTTGGTGTGGTTGTTTGAATAGGAATGGCCTCATAGGCTCAAATAGTTGAACGCTTGGTCATTAGAGAGTGGTGCTACTTGGTCAGGATTGGGAAGTGTGGCTTTGTTGGAGTAGGTGTGGCCTTACTGGAGAAAGTGTGCTACTGGGGTCTTTGGGGTTTCAAACGCTCAAACCAGGTCTAGTATCTCTATCTTGTTGTTGCCTGTGGATCCAGATGTAGAACTCTCAGCTACCTCTCCAGCACCATGTCTGCCTGTGCGCTGCGATGTTTCCTGCCCTAATGAACTGAGCCACTGAATGTAAGCAAGCCCCATTAAATGCGTTCTCTTACAAGAGTTACAATGGTCAGGGTGTCTCTTCGCAGCAACAGAACACGGACCATAGTGTGAATGACAGCCGTGGTTACAGTTTGTCCATTCCACTGGGAAGACCATAATGTTAATTGTCTTGAGTTCCATGTAGAAAGGTTTCACACACTGCCGGAGTCCTGGTGCTGAGGCCACTGCCTGGAAAGAGAATAGCATTTAGAGTTAAATTGGGGGACTCTTGTAGACAAAATTCTGAGGCATGTTCCTTGGGTCTCTAGACCTCCTCCAGGGACTGTCTGGTAAAGCTGTTAAGTTTTCTGTGTTTTCCTGTTGCTGGTTTTAGCAGGCATATTTAAGAACCATAATAAAAGAGACAAAAAGTCTTCATACTGGAACAGTATCAAAGCAAATGATGGCATTAGTTTGCTGGGGTATTGGGAACACGATATCCAAGCAGGAGGAGGGGTGGCTGGGACAACAGACATTCAGATAACCAAGTCCAAGGTCAGGTAGTTTTCTCTGAAGCCTCTCCTCTTCCTCTGCAGACAGCCATTGTCTCCCCATACCCACACGGCCTTCCCTTTCCTGTGTTCTGTGTTCCCAGTGTCCTTCGTGGCCCAGTGGTCTTAGAAGGACACTGATCCGATTGGGTTAGGACCACTCTAAAGTTCTCTTTTTCACTCGAATTAATCTTGAAGTTCACTGTCTCCAAATGCAGTTATATTTGAAGGAAGGCCCTGGGAAGGCATGGGGTGGGGTGTTTTAAGTACAACATGACTCTGGGGGAAGAGGTATAATTCTGCCCATTCCAGTAAATTTATGTTATTTCTATTTTTAGCTTATGTGGAACTCTGCCCTCACCATAGTGGAATTTCTTAGAAACAGGTTTCAGATACTAATGCGGAACCCAATAAACCCAGCCCTGGTCAATGCTGTGTGCCATGGTCACTGGAACCTGCCACAGCACAACAGAGAGAAGATCCCTCTCTCCATTGACCTGGGTTTTGTTTTTGTTTACAAAGAAGTTCTGGTTTTAGAATGTAGATGGGATCCCAAGCAGAGTTTTAAATGTCTTCCCTAGTGAAGTTTGATGCCAGCATTTTCAAATGCAGAGTTTACTTCCCAGGACTGACAATGATGACTACTTTAGAAAGAAAGCCTTCCCTGTTCAGTAAACAGCCAGCAAGCATTCCCAGGTTTTTCCTTTTAATGAAGCCTGTCCCTTCAACAGATATGCCTCAGTTGCTCACTGTTGGTGGTGGTGGTGGTAGGATATTCCTTACTGTTCTGGAAACAATCTCTGTGTTTGGATCTGTTCGGTTGAGTTTTATTGTGAGGTTTGTAAAGTGAGACTTTCATTATCATTACTGTATGAAAGCAAATTCCTACAAGGAGGCCTTTGTTGAGCATCCATTACCAGGTGGTGTTCTTAATCCTGGGACCACATAGATGGGTCCCAGTGGGGTTCAAGGTGCTGTAGATAACCCAAGCACACAGCAAGTGATTTCCAGGAAGCCTGACAGGTGTAGCGAGAGTGTGTTCAACCTGGGCTCCATCTCTCTGAAAGTTATCCCTTGGGGTCCACAGAAGTAGGATTCCAGCAACTGTAAGCAGCCATGACATTGCCACTTAGCACAGTGGATGGATAAGAGGTGGACACTTAATCCAAGCTAAGTGATATGGTCTCTGTCTTTGGGAATTGTGATCTGTAGGTGTCTGTGATGATCACTTGAACAAAAGATGGTGATTTTTTAATATAAATTTTTTATTGATTCATTGATAATTTCACATCATACACTCCAAGCCCACTCATTTCCCAGTCCCTCCTTGTCGGCCCCTCACCCTCATAGCATCCTCTCCCCAAATTTAAACAATATTAATTAAAGACAAAACCAAACAAACAAACGAATAAAAAACCACTTTGCTTTCCCATCTTCCCCTCCTCTCTGTCACCTCTTTATTTGTCTTGGTGGCACTGGGAGCTGTGGTGTGTCACACAGTAGATCCTTTTGTCCAAACAGCTTTACTTACAAACGTTCAAGACCTCTGGTTCCTGGTACACACCAATACTGAATATCCTTCTATTGCCCAAGTCATGGAGATCCTGCTGCTATGGTTCCACAGGAATCTCTTTACAGACTCTGGCATGCCATAGATGGGGTAGATGATATGGGCAAAGCAACTCATAGCTCTGGATGTGAGCCTGGGTGGTCACTCTGGGACACCTCCCCCCAGCTCTCCCAGGGCCAGAAAGGGTGGTGCTGGCTCAATGTGGACCTCAGATTTCAACACTCATGGGTCCTATGGTCCCCTGTGGGAACATGGGCCGTGGAAATCAACACAGACACCAGCTGCAGCAGGACCAAAGACCCAGACATGGCCCACCACAGTAGCTTAGGCCTGGACATCACGATGGCCCATGGTGACAGCACAGGTCACCCAGAGCAGGATGGCCCCAGTGGCAACATGGCCCTCAGACACCAACAGGATCTCAGGGGACTGGCCAGACCCCAAGTATCTGCATGACCCTCGGTGGTAACAGGAGCATGAATGTCAACTCAGACCCTGGCTATTATAAGGCCAAGGACACAGACATGCCCAGATCCTGGGCATCCACACAGCTTTCAGGGGTAACAGAAGTCATGGACATAAACACAGACCCTGGCTGCTGTAGAGTCATGGACCCAGACATGGCCTTCAGCTGCAGCTTGGGCCCAGATGACACCATGGCCCCAGCTGCAGCATGACCCTCAGACAATCAGCATGGCCTCAGATGGTGGCCCAGACCCCAGACCTCTGCATAGTCTTTGCTGGTGAAAGGAACCATGAAGATCAACACAGACTCTGGCTGCAGTACATCAAGGACCCAGAAGTGACCCTCTTGGGGAATCATTTCTCACTAGGAGACAACGGAATGGACCCCTGACTTCCAGCATCACCAGAGGCTGAACATCCTATAACATAACTGACCTGATACCTGAGAACTCTTAACACTAGCTCTAGCAATGATGCCAAGAAATGTGGTCAAACCAGTGTAAGCACACTCTTTGTAGGCATGTCAACCAGCATACTCACTTCCCTGCTAAAACCAGCTCTATAATGTGTGCCCTAAGTCCCCCCCCAAACGGTGATTTCTTAATATTTACTTAATAGAAATAAGAATTAGAAGACACGGAGGAGACGGAAGGAGGTAGACCATGAGGACCAGAGCACAGTCGGGTGAAACAGATAGGTCCTGGTGTTCCATGACACACAGAGGTGACACTGAATCACAATAACCTATTACTTATTTTATATTCATGAAGAACTAGAGGTAAAGAGTTCAAAGGATCTGAACATAAAGAAACAGTGCTCAGCCTTGATGGAGGCATTCCGTACGCACTTGAATACATACCACATACCGTCTATGTTAACCTTCAACTGTCGTTAAGTTGTATAGAAAATAAATGAAGGCATATGAGCATCGAGGGATAAGGAGTAGAATGCGCTGTACCTAACAACCCCAAGCTAGGAGCAATCCATCAGGGATAGGATGGGCAGACTAGGTATAAGTCACACAATGAAACTCTATTCGGCGGTGAGAAAGAATGAAATGATCCCGCCCGCAATGAATGCGTGAATTTCATGGAAATACCTCAAGCAATAGAAGCCAGACACAAAGGAACACATCCTGTGTAGATAATTCCATGTAGATGAAGAAAGCTAATGTTTAGTCCTGTTGCTAGAACACAAGCTTGTGGTTGCCACCCAGGATGTGGGTGGGGCTCAAGATGGGGCAACAGGAGGTGTTTCTGACTTACAAATTGCAAATTTCTGACTTACCTATTTCTGTGGCCTGAGTTCACTGAATGTTGTTACATTTCAACTTTTAAAAATTTTTACACGCATCTTAATATTCTTTCTAGAATGAATAAAGCGGAAAATACAGATAAACAGAGTTAAGAGAGATCTGACAGGGTCCTCTGTATCGCTCCAAGCTCTTGCCTCCAGGGCCCAGCTCAGTTCCCGCGGTGGTCGCAGGCTGCCGGGGCCCTCTGAGGGTCACTGGTCTCACCCCTCCTTCTCCTCTAGCTGGACCACCCAAGGAAGTCAGTCTTCCCAGGTCTCCAGTTCCATCATCCTCTTCCTCGTTTTCTCACCACGCCATTCCCCACCCCCGATGTCCTGGGAAAGCTTATCAGAATGATTTCAGCATCAGTCTGTCACATACAGAGCCATCCTCCCCTCCCTGGGAAACACGGAGGGGTAAGACCAGTTCCCGGCAAATCTTCAGCCAAGAGCGTATTTCCCAACATAGACTTCCAGGTAACTGCTTCGTCACTGCCCACTCCACCCTGCTGTAAGGAGCTCCCCCCAGAACTACGGGTGCTGTGTGTCTCCTTTTCTAAGGGAGGCTTCTCTCAGCAGCCCCGGCAGTGGGTGCAGCTGAGGAGGGCATATTCTTCACAGCTTTCGGGGTGGAGCACTTGGAGCGTACCCTCTCATCTCATTTAACCTACAGGACAATCTGTTGAGTAGCAGTGAGGACTACTCTCACTTTCCAGGTGAGTATGTAAGAGTCGGCAAATGATTTTCCAGGAAGACTTGTCCCTGTAAGGAAACTTCGCTGGAGCCGAGGAAAAGGCTCAGTGGGTAACGTTCTTGCAGTGAAAGCATAAAGATTTTCACATCCTCAGCAACTGTAGGAGGTGGGGGCTGCTTGTCTGTCCCAGCCGCCCAGAGCAGAAATAACCACACAGAAACTGTATTCATTAAAGCAATGCTTGGCCCATTAGCTCCAGTTTCTTATTGGCTAACTCTAATATCAATTTAACCCATTTCTATTAATCTGTATATAGCCATGTGGCAGTGGCTTACCGGCAAAGATTGGGCATGTCTAACTCTAGCGGCTCCGTGATGTCTTGCTCTGACTCTGTCTCCTTTCTCCAAGCATTCCATTCATTTTTCCCCACCTACCCAGTTCTGCCCTATCAACAGGCCAAGGCAGTTTCTTTATTCATTTATGGTAATCACAGCACACAGAGGGGACCCCCACATCAAGCAACCACATAAAGAACTGGAGAACTGGTGCCTTTAATCCTAGCCCTGAGCAGCAGAGACAAGCTGGACTGGGTGCTTCTAGCTAGTCACTCTAGCCAATCAGTGAGCTTCATATTCAATAAAAGATCGCCCCCCCAAAAAAAATGCAGTACAGAACGATGGAGAAGGATTCCTGATATCACACTGTAGCCCCCACAGGCTTCTGCATGTGTGCCTGTAGACAAACATCACATACGAAGAGAGGGAGAGGGAGGGAGGGAGGGAGGAGAGAGTGGGGAAACAAACTTGACAGGGCATTCTACCCTTCTTTTTGGCCCTAAGTGAATTAGTGACATCTTGGAAGGAGTCTCAGAAAACATGGAGAGGCCAGATAACTTCCCCCGAGGGACTTAAGGAACAGTGGATGGAGACAGCAGTAACTGGTGAACCCTCAGCCGGGCAGCTAGGACTTAGGCCAGCAGAGAAGCAGCAAATCCATGTCTGCATCAAAGCAGAGCAGTGGAAACACCAGGCAGGATTAGGAAGTCCAGATTGGCTACTAAGAGCTTAAGGGTGGTTTTTAAAAGGCTCAGTATGCCCCAATGGTAACAGTTTAATGTGTCAACTTAACTGGATTGTGGAGTGCCCAATTTGGGACCAAAGACTATTCTGTGCTTTTCTGTGCATGAAAAAAATCATTGAAGATCATCGTGGGTGACATAAACATTTTAAAGGACAGACTGAGTAGAAAACATGACCCTAGTGTGTGCGGGTAAGAGAGAATTCTTCTTTTACATTGATTATAGGGCTCAAACTCAAACCCTCATGATTGCACAGACTGAGCATCTCCCCAGTCCTAGTGACTGTCTTGTCTATCCCAGCAAAGCGCCCAGCCTGCAGCAGCCCAGGGAAGATATAACTTGGGTGACTCTCTCTGTTCTAGTTCATTCTACGCTTGCTTCTCTTCCCCTCTAGATTAGAAGCTCTCTGAGGCCGGAGACTACCTGTCTATGATCCACGCCACCCACCTATCACAGGGCTCCAAGCTTCACGGATCAGGCATTTCTGGAAATCTGCTCTTCTAAAGCAGGTGGTCACTGCTGTGCACCTGCAGAGCCCTCCATCTTTGCACTAAGCATCTCCTCTTAAACACCCATTACTGCGCTCATTATGAAGGAACACACACATTAAGCAAGAGAATGACCACATGGGGAAGATTTGACCCTCATTCAACTCAGGGGATAATTTTCCATCCGCAGCATTACACAGCCTGCTATTTGTGCCATGATGATTCTTCCGAATACAGAATCAAACCCACTTGTAATGTGATTGGGTTCTTTTTAAAGTGCCGCTTTGCCATCTCTACAGACCACATCTTCCAGCTAGCATCTCGGGATAGCCTGCTTCGGAAAGCTGCATATTTGGTGGGATCAGAAGGAGCACTCTTCTGGAATAATCAAGTGAGAGAAGACGCTTTGTTTCTGAACCAAGGGTCCACAAGAGAACGCAGCTGTCAAACAAGTTTGCCCCAATGAGAGAGTTAAAGAGCTGAGCTTATGCTGATCCATTATGAAGGGAAGTAGAGGGGGGAAAGACAGGAGAGAAAGAAAACTAGTGTTACTTAGCTAATTTCCTACAGGAAATTCTAAGCGTGCTGCATTCTCGGCTTACACCACAGTCTATCTGGAACCTGGTCTGGAGTCAGGCAGAGGCCAAGCCGCAGGTACTTAGGTGAAGGAGGCTCTGGCTTCATCCACACACTCGTTCATTATACACAAAGCTCTGGAGAATTTGTATTCTCTCTGATTCTGGGAAAAATCAAATTTAGAAACAGAACACAGAGAAGATTTTCTAGAATCTAATGACTCCCATTATAAGCCAAAAGCAAAATCTTAGCTCAGGGCTGCAGCTTAATGAAGTCGGTCATTAGCAACAAGGAAATATGGTTCCCTCAGCCCTTGCTCTGGTGAACCACGAAGACTGGCTGGGAAATTACAGATTGCGGTTTTATCCTGCTCCCCCTGATCTGTCGCAGAGCGAGAGCTGGGTATTGTCATCAGTTACCTGAGGAAGCCAAAGGTAGATAAAATGAAGAGAATTCCTGTATCTAGAAGGCAAAAGGGCATGTGTTCAAACAAGGGTCTGCCGAAGGGGCAGGGCCTTTCCTCCAAGAAGAGTGTGGGCACCATTTCACAAAGGAAAAAAATCGCCACCATCACCACCACCACCACCATCACCACGACCACCTTCCTTCCTTCATCTGCCCTTCTCTCTTTTTCTATTCCTTCTTCAATCTTTTTCTGCTGACATCCTCTGGTCCTAAACATTTTGGGCACATAGGAAGAGGTAATGGGGAAGGGATGTGGCTGAGTTCATCTGTAACCAGAATACTGAGCAAATACAGATAATCACAGCATCACAACATAGGTCATATTTGTTTCCCCGCTGTCCCTTTGAACCTCAGTAATGTAGTAGGTTCCTCAAAAGCTTAAGAGAAAGCCATCATGTCCTCCAGTGTTTCCAGAGCACACGACAGAGCAGCGTTCACAGAAACAGTATTCACGACAGTCCCCAAATGGACACAACAGAGTCTCCGCCAACTGATGGAAAAGAAACAAGAATGTTCCCCATCCATACAAGGGGATATCATTTGGCGCTTGGCGGTATCTGGGGCTGCTGAATTGTTTATAGAGATTTGCTTTGTAAATTCTGCTACTAGAATACCTCTTGACCAGGAGACACTCAGATATCCAGACATGGCACTTCAGAGTACATACAATTGTTACCCTTCCTTGTCACCTACTGAGGTTGGTTCCTGACCAGTCCTTGTTCTCAGGGGACACCTCCGCTCAGTAGCTGCCCTTCAGACCTTGAGACTCAGCAGTCTTTCAAAGTGCCGATGAGATCATAGAAACACACTCTGAGGGTCTGTGGGGGCATTTCCGGAGAAGACGAACAGTCGAAAGGCCTTGCCCTGAATGCGGGTGGCACCATCTTGTAAACTGAGAGTCTGGATGGGAAAACAGGACCTGCCAGTACAGGCGCTTCCTCTCGCTGCTCCTGGAGGTTCCCGGGAAGCAGTAAATACTGATTCTCCTCGCCTTTCCTGCTTGATGTTCCAGCTTCGCTGTGGCCTAGAAATGTTGGAGCAGGCTTACCATTGGCTGAAATCGTGAACCAAAATTAGTCTTTTGTCCTTTGGACACTTTCTCAGGCAATCATTCAGCTTATAGCGGTTTGGGCACTGCCCATTAGGGCGTGGTCTGAGGTACGATAAGCGTAGATGATAACAAACTAACTCTCTTATGGTTGGAGTTCGGTTCACAGCTTCCAGCGCCTGCAGGGGACCTTGGCTCTCTACCCTTATTGAGAGTTTTTTTTTCCCAAAATAAACAAAAGCTTGTTATCCTTTATTCCAGGCTCTTGTGAACTTCCTTAATTACGCCTCCATCAGCTGCCCAACTTTTCTCCCCGTCACTGGGAGACATTTTGGGGACTGGGTTGTTAGGAGTGAACAAAAGATTCTTCCGTCCCTTCCTCCTCCCCCATTCTATAGCTAATTCAAAAATTATTAGACTCATGAGGCCAGAAATCCGGGGTAGAAAGCAATTCCACACCCTAGTAGCTGCCAGCCTCACTCCTGTTGGTGTATATTGTGTCTGCTGAGCATGGGTGTCCGTCATCCGTCTCACGGATACTGCTTCCGTAGAAAGCTCAGACACATCACAGACCGTCTCAACAGGACATGGACAGGGGCTGCTGCATCCATCTATCCTCTAGGGCCCCAAGCTCTTGTACACATCCCTATGGTTCTCTCTGGTCTGGAGTGACTACTCCCACCTTCCATGACCCAAAGATCTTCCCTCCATCAATTTCTCCCAGGGACTCTTTAGAAGCCTTGAATTGAAGCCAAGCATGAGATGGCTCATCCCTGTCATTCCAGCTCTGGGGAAGCGGCAATGAGAACCACCACTGGTTCGAGGCCAGGCTGAGATGTGTAATGAGCTTCAAAAAAGTCTGGGTCCACAGAATGAGACCCTCTCTCAAAAAATAAGGTGATAGCCGGGCGGCGGTGGTGCACACTTTTAATTCCAGCACTCGGGAAGCAGAGACAGGTGGATCTCTGTGAGTTAGAGGCCAGCCTGGTCTACAAGAGCTATTTACAGGACAGGCTCCAAAGCTACAGAAAAAAACCCTGTCTTGAAAAAAAAAAGAGAGAAAAGAAAAAGAAAAAATAACATGATAAGAAGAGGAAAGAGGAGGGGTGAGCGAGGAAGTGAAAACTGAAGAAGAAATAGAAGTAGAAACTCAGCTTTATCCCCTGCAAGGAGAGTTGGGAAAGCATATGTCTTTTGTGGCCTTTTCTTTCTTAATAATTTACCAATTATGGAATCTCAGCAAACTGTGAGGCTTGGCACATGTTCTTAGGAGCTTTTCAATGGGCTTTAAGATAAGTGCACCGCTGAGTGGCCAGCACTGTGGATTTAAAATCGGATAACACACACCTCAGAGGCCCTCTGTCCCAGGGCTCTTCCACCAAACTCCTTGTGCACCTGGAGAGCTGTGCTGGCTCTTGTGAGCACAGTCACTGCCCCCATGCCTTCATTCGGTCCAGAACATAACTGTAAGTTACCTGTTGTGTTGTGGGAGGATGCCGTTCCCAGTGCCAAGTCAGCACTTTGACAAAGGAAATTTCAGACTTAGGATTCTATATAGAAAGAAAAAAATGACTATTGATTTCTACTCCCTGAGAAAGACTCTAAACAAACCCTTGCTCCACTTATATTTTATTCAAAGCCCTCTGCAGCTTCTGAAAGCCCCTCTTCACAACCTTCTCTGGATGCCCTGCCCCTTCCCTTCCTGCCTCTCAAATGCAGCAGGACCAGCTCCTCCACTTCCAACCCTGGGAAGTGTCTGGTGACTGTGTCGGCTTGAAAGGGTTCTCAGACCCCTCAGTAAGCTCGCATCGCTGCTCTCTACCCCTCCCTTGTATCCAATTCAGATCTTCGGATCGTCTTTTCTGTTGTGATGTTTTATACATTGTATCACCTGACCAGGCACTGTATTCTCTGCTTCAAGACTCAGATTGTTTTCCTTCTCCATTTCCTCTATTCTCACTTTGATAATTATTATCGTTACTCTGTGTGTGTGCCTGTGTGTGTGTGAGTGTGTGTGTGAGTGTGTGTGTGAGTGTGTGTGTGAGAGAGAGAGAGAGAGAGAGAGAGAGAGGAGGGGGGGTGTGTATGTATGTATGTAGGGGGCACACATATGTTTAAGGGTGCACATTCACATAAATATGGAGACCAAAGACAACCTCAGATGTCCTCAGATGTCACTCCTCAGCACTGCTCACCTTATTTATTTGTTTGTTTGTTTGTCTTGAGATTAGATCACTTACTAGCCTGACACTCACCATATAGGCTAGNTGGCTGGCCAGTGAGTCCTGCTGGCCTCTCTCCTACCCATCTCCTCTGCTGTCCTAAAGCTGGGATTAAACCTGTGTGCCACGGCACTTAGCTTTTTTACGTGGATCCTAAGGATCAAACTCAGGACCTTGAGTACTTCCCCAGCTAAGCCACTCCTGCAGCCCGTTCCTATTCTGACAATTAGTTCTTCCCCATGACATGCTATGTATCCAGTACCAACTAAACCAAGAGTCCACACGTGCTGTCTTCACGAACTCCACAGCCACCTCTAATGCCATGATGGTCATTTCCACTCCATAGAAGAATGGGAATTTCCCAAGGCTGAGGCTACAGCCTAGGGTCACAAAACTGATCTTGACCCAGGCACCCCTGACTTCTGGTCCTTCAGTTCCTAAGTGTGGTCCTCAGAGAGCTTGAAGAGCGGGAAACGGAAGACGAAATCTTTCTTTGTAGACCAGCAAACATCCCAGGAAAGGCCCAAGCCAAAGCAGAGAGAGGTCAAAACACAGGAACTCCTGATCTCTGAGCCAGCCCTCCTCTTCCCACGTCCGGGTGCTCCACTTCACGACAAAAATACCCTTTTGAAAGCTTAGCCTCTTTGTACTTCTCTACGGCAGAACAAACCACCCTTTAGCAAAAAACCAAAATAGTAATTTTCTGTAGAGCGGATAATCACCCAGTCCAGCAAGCTGAAGCAGCATATGCTGTGGTTAGAGTGAGGACATAGGAAAAACCCTCTTGTTTTGTTTATCTTTGTATAAGGAAGAAATGCATGTGTGCCTGCTCCCAGGTCAACTATCTTGTCAATAAGTCCTTGCCACCCCCCCACTGCCGCTCTGAACACTATTCATGGATGACAGCTAATCCAGAAATTTTTCTTTGTTTTGTTTTTTAAATGCATCCAGGAACTTCTGAGCCATGTGGCATTGACAAGGCATGAAGGAGGTTGATGGGGATCGGTGGGGAGAGAAAGAAATGGCTGAGACCACACTGTGCCCAGGCCACCTCTCCCACACTTCTGCAGGTTGTAATAGAGATCAGTGCAGCCAACTACTGACTACTTAACACCTTGGCAGACTGGTCCATGGTGGAGATGCAAAAGCAAATCTTGATCTCGAGTTTCAAAGGCTCCGAGGGACAGGCTAAATGGAGATGTCAGAATGAACATTCTGAGACAGGGAAGACTCAAAGAAATCAAAAAAGGCCCTGAGCACCAAAGAGAGCTCCCTGCCGATAGTATTGCACACACAAGAATGACAAACTGCCAGACAGTTAGGTCTGCTCCACCCCGCCAACTCCATTACCAGCATAGCTGCACTGGGCCTTAGTTTCTGCATCTGAAAAAGGATGATGTTCATATCTGTTTCCTGAAGTTGCTAACAGAATTTTAAAAACCACTGCACATTATCGACCCGCAGCAGATTCCAGGTGCTTGGTAAACTGGAGTAAAAGAAAGCAGGATAACACGGAGTGAGGTGGGTGTTGCTCTTTGCTTAGGGTTGGTTTCTCTCTTTTGTCCTCACTTGGCTTGGCTAACCTTGAATCACTAGATGGACCAGACTGGCTGAAAACTCATAATCAGTCCCTCCACCCCAGGCTTCCAAGTACTGGGATTCTAGGTATACACCACCAAATCTGGCTCAAACCGGATGTTTTGGGTTCATTTTTAAAGAATAAAGATCTCCCTGAGGAGCTGAAACACCAATGAGACAGAGGAAGTCTGCCCAGGCAGAGGCAACAGGAAGTACTTTTCAAAGCAAGGAAGAAAAAGGCCATGGGTGTGCCTGGCCTGGAGAAGAAGGGAGTAGGTAGTAACATATTAAAGAGGGTCTGAAGAAATGAGTCAGTGGCTAAGAAAATCTGTTGTCCTTGCAGAGGACTGGGGTTCCGTTCCCAGCACCAACCGTGTGCAACTCACCACCACCTGAATCTCCAATTCCAGGGGATCCAACACCCTCTTCTGGGCTCTGTGGGCACTAGGATACATGCAATACACACACATACATGCATGCAGGTACTTACACATACACATTTCAGAGACTAAAAAACAAATTTTAAAAGAAGAAAAAAAACATGAAAGAGGTTGAGTTTTGTTTTAAGCATGATGGGAATCGTGGTTTTTGAGTGTGATCAGCTGGCCTCATATGTCACCTGGTGATGAAAGCCATTAGCGTACTGGGAAGGAATACAGCAAAACAAATTACGAGGCTGGCTCGTAGAGCCAACGCCAGAAACGATAGTGATTTGTCCAGATGCTGGAAAGACAGTAAGCCTGGACACTTTGAGCTCCGCGGGCACGGCTCACATGGTGCTCATTTACTCCTCCATTGCTGACAGAAATCAGTCGGCAAGAAGAGAGCGTTTTGAGTTTTTGTTTTCTCTGAGTTTCCTTTTTCATTGTTCTGGCACAATTTCTAATATAAGGTCTGCTATATAACTATCAATCAATACATATTGATTATGTATTTGGTTAATGAATAATATACTCTATATGGGAAGTGAGGAAAAGCACCATGTCAAAGTGATTCCAACCTGAGATTGGCTTTGCTTTGGCCACATAATGGTAATTTGGCTCATTACCGTGGGTCAGCTTTTCTCCTATGCTCTCGGCCAGATAAATGTATCAATTACACACATACACACACATTCTCACATACACACTCTCTCACTTACACTGATACACACACGTTCACACACATACACTGACACACACACGCTCATACACATGCTCACACATGCACACTCATACACACACACACACACACACACACACACACTGGAGTCACAGGACATAATCTGGGCAAGAAAATCATCTAATACAGTCCCATATCCTCAAATGAGCATAAATAGCCATACTCCTTTTGACCTATGAACATGGCAAATGAAGGACCAGAGACTGAATGACTTGCTTAACACCCCCTGTACTCAAGCCTAATGCTAACAATGCATGCACTTTCATCTACTGTGTGCTGGACACACTGCAAAGCACATTGGAACCCCCAGTTTCCCACAGAAGTAGGAACTATCAGTATTGTCATTTTACAGATGTCAAGAATACAGCACTACCAGGGCACCCAGGCAGGAAATGATAGAGGCAGGGCTGAAATCCAGATTTAGTGTGATGTTAAGGCCACATCCCTGTACAGTTTTCAAGAGACACATTGTATTCGAGCCACCAGTCTTGGCCTCTTGCAGGAACTCTTTCCCTGGGGAGATAGAAAAAAATATCAACCCCCTTCTTCTGGGGCCTCGGTGAAAAACCAATGCACAACTCCACTAACGCCCAGCTTCGGAAACCAGTGAGTTTACTGGGCTTACTTGCAGAGCAATGGTGACTGAGTAAAACATTATCTCTATGAGCACAGATGACCCCGAAGCAACCCACTGTGCATATCTGCAAATCTAGAGTCCCCACCTCAGTTAAGCTTCTACAGTTTATGTAGCCTAGCACCTCCTGAGACCAGAAGTGTCGTAATTTGGGGAGGGGGGGAGTGGTGCATTAGAGAAAGACACCATGTGACAGAGCTCAAGTGGCGGGGGGTTTTTATTGGGGGAAAGTGAATGGGAAAAAGTGAGAAGTAGAGAGAAAGGGAGAGAGAGGGGGGAGAGAGAGAGAAATAGAGACAGAGAGAAAGAGGGAAGATGGGAAGTGGGCAGGGCCCCTTTACAAGGGAATGGAAGGTAATGTGCACAGCAGGTGCTCTTAGTTACTACAACTGAGGCAGTAAACCCCAACGTCAGGCCAGTACAGATGCCTGAATACTAACAAGAAGGCTACATGAAATTAAGGAAGAATGATATATGGCTGGATGAGAGGCACAGGAGAGAGGGGCTGAGATCAGGTGAGCGTCCAGTGACCCCTCCCACCTCCTTCTTCTATGAGGGAATGCCAGCTGCTAGCAGGTAGCATCCTGAGGTCCTGCAGCAAGAGGTCATGGATACTCGGAGGGAACGCTTGGAAGACATGCTACACAGCCAGCAAACAAGAGCATCCCAGGGTCTACAGTGAGGGGCTTCAATGGTCCCTCTCTAACCTCATCATCTCACAGGGCCTGGCTTTGGTTGGGTCAAGGAATCAATCTGTCGCTGTTCCCCATACCTGACTTTAATCTCCCCTACATATAGGTCATCTTTAATGAAATATGCACAGGTCAGCTTGTGCATGTGATAATGCATTTTAGGAGGAACTGCAAAGACCTGAGGAATTGATTTCTAGCCTCTGGTCAAAAAAAATCAAAAGTCGTTATATTTCATTTATGTTCAGATTGGTATGAATGGCCTAGAAGTGGATAGGTCATTGCTTATTTTGATTATCTTTTCAATATTTCCATGATTTTTAATGACATATTGATCAAGACTGTTATTCAATCTCTAGTGTTTGTTTATGAAATGTTCCGTATGTAGCCAGCAGCTAACACTGAGACAGCAGCTCAGAAAGGCACCACATCAGCTCAAGAGAAGCCAAAGCTCCGAGCAGCGTCCACTGCTTAAAATTTCATATGAACAAATTTTCATATGTTCATAGATGTTTTCTCTCTTCCCTTGATTCTTATGGAAATGTAATTTTTATTGAAATTAATGTTCAAAGCTTTAGATGCTTAAGAAATAATCCTACTGGATACCAGAACATGAAAAAGAGTCACGAAACCAAATATTTCATATCAAATATAAAATGTGTCTGTGTGTTCATGTGTGTGTGTGCGTGTAAATGTTTATATAAAATTGGGAAGAGTGGTCATAATAGAATTTAATCAATTTTCATTCCTATCAGTTTGGTTTGATTATTGGCTTACAGTAGAAACCAATGGATAAATATGACTTGTGCCAAGAATAACTTGCATATAGAAAAACAGTCATCTTCAAACATTGAGGGTTCAAAAATCTGGGTGTTCCTTGGCTTAAAAGTCATGGTGACTGTGGGGCCATGCTGTTTTATTGAGGGGATATAATAGACCAAGAAAATGGGAAAACTCCCCGTACTTAACTTCTGAAATGTGGATTCCAAGTATTTCTCTGCATGTGTCATGTGCAGTAACTCAGTCCTCAGGGCAACGTTGGGAAGCAGCTAGTGTGATTGTTGGCATTTTGCGAATGGGGACAAAGGTGAATATGAAATTCAGTAATACAAACAACTCACAAATAAAGAATGAGCACAAATTTAAATAGAGGCAATTTAGCATCAACATTCAGATTCTCGACCACTGTGCTATGATGTCTTTAAATTATTATAACAGAGCAATTAAGCGACATTATTGTATGTTTTCAGCATGTGCTATGCCTTAGGGTTAAACTACCTTATCATTTTATTTAATTTTATGTCATCTTCTAAGAACCCAACTCAGTTTGTTTGGTGTCCTACTTTTATAGGTGAGAAGTTTGGAGGCTTAAATAGCTTGGATTTCTCTTCCATGTTTCTACTTTCTCTTCCCCATCTAAGGAGCAGACGCAGAAGGAATGCCTGAGAGCACAGACTCTTGGGACTAGAATCTAAGCTCACCCTGGATGTGAGGTTTAACATCATCTCTCTTCTCGCTAACTAACGGGTTGTTCTTGTTAGACCCTTCTTTCTGTGTAGAAAAGTAGAATTCTGTATTAAGAAAGAAAACCTCTCCTCATTTTTCAAGAAGTTAAAGTCAAACAATACGAACCCGTTTATTTGAAGGTATCCATGGGAAATAGTTTTAAAAGACTATGAGAATTCAAGGTTTCTTCCAAAGATATTTATTTTCTAATGCATAAAAACATTAAAGAGTAAAAAACGGCAGGATGTTTGATGATCTATATAGCAGAAAAAAAGATTAGTGTAATGGGGGGTCTGCTCCCTGGGAAGAGTTTCTCAACCTGTGGGTTGCAGCCCCCTTGACAAACCTCTCTCCAAAACCTATAACAAATCTTACAATCTATAACATTGGCAAAATTACAGTTATAAAGTAGCAGCAAAAATGACTTTATGGTTTGAGTCATCACAACATGAGAAAATGTATTAAAAGGTCGCAGCACTAGGAAGGTGGAGAATACTGATTTCCAAGGTTTTTAAAAGCAGACTTAGAAATGGCATATATCACATCTGCCCACAGATTGGTCAGGCTGTGACCCAAGAAGGAAAAAAACAATAACTCAGGCTTTGGAAAAAAATGTTTCCTTTGTCACCAGTGATTTCCCTAATTCTACCACCATATTTCCACTTAATCTTGAGGAGACAACTATGTAAGAGATTGATACACACAAACTCTTTTCCTAGCACCTAACAGTCTCCTCAACAAAGTGCAGGGAAGGCAATAATTGTCTGAATAAAATGAATAAACTAACTTCACAAACTCAGACATGGCAAGTATTTCACTCAGTAAGTCTGGGACATGGAAACAGGAAAATAATTTCCCTGGCTCTGGATCCCCACTGATTTCCACTTTGCCCCACATATTTTGAAGAGCATTGTATTATGGAATACTTCCTAGGACATCAAGACATGGACATTTCTAGACCATCAGGGGTTTGTCTTGGCTTTAACAGTTTTGGACGTGTGGTCTTTAATAAATCCCTTAACCTTTGTGGACCCCAGCTTCTTCATCTAGAAAGGGTGGTGGGAAGACACATACAGACATTCATGGGCTCATCCTACAGTCTTTTTCACTTCCTGACTAATAGAACCCCGTTTTACTTTCTGACTAATAGAACCCCAACTGATTGTAGGCCATGATGTGCTCACCACCAGTGGACATCTATAACCATTTAAGGCAAAAAGTGGCATTCTTTTCCTTCTTCATACTTCTCAGTTTGGAAGTGGTGGTCCTCTTTGCTGAAAGAGAACAAGGTTTTCATTTTTGATTCTATCTACTTCATCCCATATCAAATGCTGAACTGTGAGGCTATACTGCTCAGAGTCCTTGCAGGAGATACTGGCAATTTATACCAAAGATGCAGCTTGGACAGATAGGAAGAGCCAGGGTCCTCAGTAAAGTTGCTGAGCCCTTGAAATAACCCTAAGCCAAGCTATTTCCATTCTTAACACTGCATGAAAAAAGTACAGTATTATGTTTAAGCCACTTGACTAAGCACACGTTCCTTGCAGTCAAGAATATTCCAAACTGAGACAAAATGGATGTGTTTCAGAGGCCTTTCCACTCCAAAACTGACTTAAATAACACTTCAAACAGGGGCGGGAGCAATTCTTCTTGAATATATAAAGGACAAGAGATTTTTTAATGTGGGGAGAAACAATTGAAGAGGCTAAATTCAGAGACATCAACCAGGTGACAAGCATCTCATAAGAGCTTAAATGCAAATTGGGATGCCCACAGAAACAGGAAATCAGGTCAGGTCCCTGTGGAGAAGGGAAGGGAGCTAATGATTCAAGTCTCGGGGACACAATAGAACACCCGTGTGCGTCTTCACCATAAAACGTGATTATAAAGTATGTCTTTTGAAATCACACTCATTTGAAATAAGTGCTGAATTGTGATAAGTAAGAGAGTTAGTTCTAAAGCCAGGCTTTAAATCCATCCCTTAGTATCTAAATTTTAAGAGCTTGTGATTAGTTTTTTGTAGCTGCCATCTTTTTAGAAGACACAGCCCATGGTTCAATGACAAGAACAAATTGGAAGGGAAATAAGACTAGAGAGTAAAGGAATTGATGATAGCAAAGGGCACTGATGGAAGCAGCATCTTAACCACTTCTTTATTGAGCTGATAAGATGTCATGACCAAGGCAACTTAGAAATGAAGGAGTTTATCGGGGGCTTACAGTGTAGAGGGTGAGTTCATGACCTTCACGCCAGAGAACAAGGCTGCAGGCAAGCAGGCAGGCAGGGCCCTGGAGCTGATAGCTGATTGCTTCCACCCTTATTCTCAAGCAGGAGACAGAGAGAGCTAGCTGGGAATGATGTGGGCTCCTGAAACTTCAAAACCCGCCCCAAGTAACACAATCCTCCAATAAGGCCACACCTCCTGATCCTTTTCCAATGGGGACCAACTATGCTAATAGATGAGCCTATGGGACCACTATCATTCAAACCACTACAGGTCCCAAGCATGTAAGGGAAATATGCTCAAGGTATGTTATATACGAGCATGAAAGTGGAGAGATGGCTCAGGGTTTAAGAGTGTGTGTTGCTCTTGTGAAAGACCCAAGTTTTCCTGGACACACGGAAAATCTCAAAACAAGTTTTACTTCCAAGTCAAGGGGTTCCCGACTGCCTATAAATCCGGCTCCAGGGGATCTGACGCCCTCTTCTGGGTTCCTTGGGTACTGCACTCACATAACCCACACAGAGACACACATTTATACAATTAAAACTAAAGTCAATCTTAAATAAATGTTCTTCTGAAACTCAATACCATCTGTAGTGAATATATACCAATTAAAAATAAAAGTTGTCACTCTATATCTGGGCATTAACACTTTCTTTTGTAAAACATCCGTGAGCACTGTCTGCCACTTTATAAGCTACCCCACAAATATCAGGTTAATCTGGCTTTATATACATGTATATTAAGTAGCTCTTACCTGTTTGGAGTATTAACCTGAAAAAAAAAATTGGCGGGCAGAAGTAGACAATAAATAAGCAAAACACTTCTTGCGTAAGTCTTTGAGAAGGGACGCAAAGACCTCAAGTCGCACTAAAAAAAAGTTTAAAGTTAGTTTAAGGTTATAATAAATGACAAGTGTTTACTAAATGCTCATTATGTGCCACACATTGTATATTCTTGGTCTCGTGTGGTGCACAAACTCAGAGTCTTCACTTTTACCTATTTTACAAGTACAAAAAAAATGAAAGATTAAGGTCAGTCCCTTCACCTTTCACCAAAGTCGTTCGTTCTAGAGAGCAGCGCTCATGTCTTGTTCTGTCTGGTTAAATATATATATCCATTATTTACCACTGTTCTTTGCTGCCTCTTGGGAGAAAGAAGAAGGGGAAGATGAAAGGGGCGGATGGGTTTGGGAAGAGTGGATATGAGAAGAAAGTCGCCTCTCAGAGAGGCGTGATCAAAGTACAGCTAGCAGAAAAGGCTGGAGGGAGAACACATTCTTCCTTGGAGGGTGAAGACAGTTTAAGAAGAGGGATGACTAACACAAAGCTCAGATAGAAACAGGCAGAACCAAAACATAGACTTCTAGTATAATTGAGCTGGAAGGAGAATTGGGGCAAAGACGGATCAGAAACTAGAACACCTGGATCACTCTGGACACACGGAAAATCTCAAAACAAGTTTTACTTCCTACACTGGATTCCTCATAATTCAACTTTTTTTTCTAACTGATGGAACGCTTGTTCTGTGCAAAGCAAAACATTTGATGAGTTCTCCACTTGCCTTGTGAGCAATTTCTTCTTTTAGAAGATCCTGGGAGCAGGAGAGAGGCCGTGTGAGTAGGGGATGGTGCTGTGAGATCAGAGATTCAAAGGGTAAGAACAAGAAGAGGAGATGCAAGACACAAAAATGAGCAAAAAGTCCTGTAGTAACGATCCCTGAGAGGCTAAAGTCCCAAATCTTGGAGGCTCTGATAGAAATATTACTGGGAACAATAAAGAAGGACTCTTGCTGGGATGGTGGTTCATACCTGTAATCCTAGCCCTCCAGAGGTAGAGGCAGGAGGATCATGAGTTTGAGAAACTGTCTCAAACAAACAAACAGAAGGACCACCTGCTTGGAATTGAAAACATAATGCTAATAGATCAATAAAATAAAACCAATAAATGGAAATAAATGGCAAAATAAAATGAAAAGGATTTGTTTTTTGTTTGTCTGTTTGTTTTTTAAAAGAAACTAAGAGCAGTGATGTGAATGAGATTTAGAGGGACCACAGGGAAAGGTGTAGAAAGCCTGGAACCGCATGAACCTTCCCTGGGTAGAAATGAGCAAATAGTCACCCTAGATAAGGCACCAAAGAATGATTCCATCCAAGCCGAGACGATGAGTTTATCAGGCTTACTTGCACAGGTGAGGAATTACTTACAGGAGTGTGGGGTCTCCGAAAGTGCCATCCCACACAGGTGAGGCCTTCCAGATAGACACCTGCCATGGCAGAAGCCCCCTTCAGTTAACTTTCCACCTCCCCTATAACCTCTCAAGATCATGTACAGGTAGAATGGCATGCATCTGTGAGGGAGCCTCAGGAAGAACCAGATGAGAGAGTCTGGTGACACTCCCTATCTCCTCTGGGGGGGNNNNCTTTAGCAGATCTGATTGGCTGAAGGTCTCCTGTGGGTGTCACACGGTTCTGATGATAAAGATGGAGCTGGAGAGATGCTCAGTGGTTAGGAGCACTTGCTGCTCTTGCAGAGGACCTGGGTTCCCTTTTCAGCATCCACATCAGGGCAGATTCCAGATCCAGGGAGTATGACAGCCTGTCCTGGTACAGGCACTAGGCATGGGGTGCACATATACACACGCAGGCACTCACATAAATATATAAGATAAAATATTTTTAAAGGTTATAATGGCTATGCTATGCATTGAGAACAGAGTTCTATAAAACCACAGGCATGAAGGGACCTAGGAAGAGACAACTTATCAGAACCCAGAAGGGGGAGAGAGCCAGCATGTAAGTTGAAGCACTGGTCACCTTCTGCAGAGCACAGCAAATGTAAAACTACCTTTGCAAGAATGGAGCCCAGTACATGTGCTTCTGACTTCCCTCCCTTGTTTCCTAGCCAAATCCTCTACTGATCCTGACCAGGATCTCTGGGGCTAGCAGCCCTTATGTGTGGAAGAGATGAAGAAGCTTTCTTGAACAAAGAGGAGAACATAGTAAGCATGGGGATTCCCAGAAGACAGCTGGCAATTGCTTCCACTATTCCATGCTTCCAAACTTCCCACAAGCCGTGGGCACACTTCTTTAAAACACAGATGCTCCCGGAGCATTTCGCGACTCTCAACACCGGCTTCCTGTAGACTAATAGAAAGTCTTACATCTGAGCCAATGTTGGTGCTCTGGCTCTTAATCAATTCTGCAAATGGCTGTGGTAAAAAGATCTCCTTTTCTCGATTGCAGCAGTGGAACCAATTTGGTGGGTCTCCCCTGATTCTGTGGGATGGGAAGCAGCCTATTTCCAATGACTTTAAGGCCTACAGCAGAGGCACTGATACCAGGCATTAATGCTCTGCTTCTGCTGTTTAACTTTGATTCTGGGAAGCAGCTCCCCAGGGAGGGGCTGTATTTTCCAGGCTTCGTTTCTTTTATGTCAGAGTCAGGTGACTAACGAAGTGAGGAGAAGCAGTGATGTGGGACCCTACAAATCTAGGAGCTCATACCACGTGACCTCACACCCACCCTCCCTTCCATACCTACAAACTAGGTAAGCTATATGCAAAGATGGTGTTGTCATAAATAAAAGACCCGAGTTGCTAAAGAATCACTTAGATAAAACCCACTCAGAAATATCTGCACTTTGGAAGTGATAAGCGAATTTTTATTTAGTGAAGAGTGGCTAGCTCTTTGTTTCAGCAGTTAGCCTATCCCAACCAACATAAGGCCTTTCCTCTGCATTTACTTCTGACAGGTTCTCCTTGTCCCCCAAGGTGTTATTGCAACTGGAATAAAAGACCAGCACTGCTCAGCTATCCTGTATATGAAGCTCTCTCGCTAACAGTGCTGTTGTTTGAGGACATCCAGCTTGTTTTCTTCTGGTTAGCTGCAGTTTGAGGCAAATTGGGAACAGGAGAAGAAATGCAGTATTTGGAGAAATTCAGTCCAAGTTTTACCACTTACGCTGTCTGACCTTGAGCAGATCCCATCTTCTCCCTCAAACACGGATATTAATAATGCTTCCCTGTCAGGTTGGTGGAAGGATCAAATAAGATAAAGGACATGAAAACATTTTGTTCACCAGAAAGCCTTGGATAAAATTAGTTCCCGACTCTGTTCAAAGGGTGTGGGGCACAGGTGTCTTGTGAGGGCCTCTCTGGGCAGGGTGTTGTCATGTTAATCCCAGTTCCTCATTTTCTCTCATAATCCTCTCTCTCTCTCTCTCTCCCTACCTCCCTCCCTCCCTCCCTCTCTCTCTCTTTCAACTCTCACCTCAAGGAAAGAAGTTCTTTTCATTGGCTGGGATTTTTTGCAATTTGCATTTTTCACAGCACAAATAATTTTCAGAAAGGTGGGTCAAAAATAAGTTAATAAATGGAAAATTTTTATTCATCTTAAGGCTGTGTTTTATAGCGAATCTCGTTATAGGCTCCTGGATGTGGGCTCATATTGAAATTGTTAAATTTATCATACCCAGATACATACAGAAAGCCCCATATCCAAATGCTCCGGGGTTTTAAATTTTCAGGAAAGATGTAACTTCTGCCATTTTAAGTTGCCTTCATATTTATCAGTAAGGTTTTCTTAATTGCTAATTTTTTTACATTTCAGATATAAATGGGAGATCTGGTTCAATTCTCTTGTTTCATAAATGAGAAAAGAGGAGCCCAGGGATAATCCATGACCTAGTTTGAGTAGCACCTTCCCCAGTGGACTTCCCAAGTTTTCTCTCCTTGTATGCTAAAGAGATGCCCTTCCTCTATTTCAGAACTTGGGGACAGAATCAGACTCTGAACTACTTATGGGAGACCATCCTCCCTGCATTCCAGGGCCTCTACCCAACAAGTAAACCCCAGAACCTTCTTGCCCAAAACTGTATCACTCAACCACCTCTGTCTGCAAGGGAGACTGAGGGAGTCATTACAGTTGGTTCCTTGGTAGCTGTGGGGATGGATTCAGGTCCCCTTCAGATAACAAAATCTACAGCTGCCTAAGGACAGCATATACAATAGCATAGCAGATGCATAGATCCTATGAACATGCCCTGTGTATTTTATACCTTCTCTAGGCAACTTTTAAAACCTGAAATTTGAAATGAAATTTATGCCCTGGCAATGCCAAAGCATGCATGGGCAGCCTGCATATGGCGGCTCTGTTGAACTTGTCCATACTGGGTTTCATGGTCTAAGTTGATGAGGACAACTG
>LOEQ01000017.1:177683-188133 GCA_001685075.1 Bramus lutescens
TGTGTGTGTGTGTGTGTGTGTGTGTGTGTGTGTGCGAGCACGTATGTGTGTGTATGTGTTGCAAATGCATGAGTGTGTTGGCACTGATAAACAGAAGGAGGCCAGAAGAAGAGGATGCTGGGTGTCACCCTCTGTCACTCTCTGCCTTACTCTTTTAAGATGGGGTTCTCTTCCCAAACCAGACGCTTGCTGTTTAGAGCTTCTGGCTGGCCAGGGAACTCCCAGGGATGTGCTTGTCTCTGTAAGCCAATGTAGGGTTTCAAGGGTGAGCAGTCATGTCCAGCTTCTTAAGCAGGTTTTGGAGCCTTGACCTCGGGTCCTCATGCTTGCTCACTGTCTTAGTTAGGGCTTCTTTTCTGTGAAAAGACACCATGATCACGATAACTCTGATAAGGAAAACATTTAATTGAGGAAAACTCTTATAAGGAAAAGCTCACAGTTTCAGGGGCTCAGTTCATTATCATCACGGCAGGAGCACGGTGATGTGCTGGCAGACATGGTACTGGATACATCTTGGTTTGCAGGCAATAGGAAACCAGCTGAGACACTAGGCAGCATCCTGAGCATAGAAAATGTCAAAGCCTGCCCCCCACAATGACACACTTTCTCCAATAAGGAAATACCCACTCCAAAAAAGCCACACCTCCTAATAGTGCCACTCCCTCTGAGATTCAGACTACCACACACAGCAAACACTCTTACCTACTGAGCCGGCTTCCCAGTCCCTACCCCTTACTCTTTAACCCACCAGAAAACTAAAAAACAAAGAACACCATTCTGTGCATCTTGAATTTCCAAAGATACATTTCTAGTAGAAGCAAACAGTACATAATGCCATTCTTTGGACATTAAGGCGCCCACAAAACGATGCCTCTCATTATTCTCCTTATTTTACAAACTGCGAAACCAAGAGTCACATGACTTTCCCTAATACAACTAAGGGGTCAAAATCATGGCCCTTTGACAAAGGGGGGCCCTCAGCTTGATTCCAGATGAGGAGGGGTGGAGCGATGCTGCAGAATCCAAACCCGGGACTTCAAAGCTTCTAAGGTGAAATTTTGCCTTCCCTCCTCCCTTCCCACCTTTGAAACAAAGGTTCATTTTTCACTCCTGAGGAACTCGGCCTTTGCAGCAGGTAGCCTGGGAACAACGATTGTGCTTTAAACACCGAGGAGCTGGGGCTGGAGCTAGGACCAGAGCTGCCTGCACAGGAAAGTGAAGCCATGGATCATACTGACATCTGAACAACACCTTGGAAGAAGGAGAAGGGAAAAGCCTGTGTTTCCTCTGTCAGCTGCTACTCTCTGGCTCCAGGGCATGTTCCCTTTCTCTCGCAGCAAAGTCACTGGGGGGAATGAAGGATGCTCAAGGAATCCCAGACTGAGGCTGGAATGGCAGGCATCCTGGCCCATCAGGACAGGCTCCCCGAGAAAGCCCTTGGTCTCTCCTCCTCAGCGAGCCCCTTTTCCTGTTCTCTCAAGCTGAAGGCTCTAAAAAGGGCAGTGCTTTGGAGCCTTTGCCCCACCTTATTAAGCCAGCCTCAGTAAATCAACATTAATTGCACATGTAGGTCAGCGCTTGGTTTTGCTTGTCTTCAAGCTCTCTAATAATGTTTAAAATAAAATTAAAACCACAGCGAGAAGCCATTCTCTACTTTCCAAACACTAAAAGGTTTTCTAGTAGTAATCACTTAAAATTCACGGAATGATATCCTCAAAGTCAGCAGGCAGAAATAAAGAGTGGTAGACAGCTCGTCAAGGGCCTTAAAATATGCAGATTACCTGATCCACTGATTTTCTTGAAAATTTAGTCTAAGAAATGAGTAGGAAGATAAACCATGATTGATGGGAAAGAATATCATAGCAATCTGTTGAAATCTACATTTGAAGTCTATCCCGAACCAGTTCTACCTACACTCACTCCTGTACAAATTTTTACACACACATGCCCATGGTTTAATTGGCATCTTCTTACCCATCACAGTCCCCTGGCTACCGCGGGAAGGAGAAGTCTGGAGTTCTGACCCAAGCAGACCCAAACCAGACTCTTCAGACACCCTTTGCCAATCAGCATTTACCAGAACAGAGACGAATAGCTATTTTTCAAGTTGGGTTCCTCAAACGCACGGGAAAAGGTGCAGATAGGGACATCACACATCTTGTACTACAGGATGGGCTACATAAATTGCGGAGCCCTACAAGGAACTGCAGGGCTGTGGCACCAGCTGCACAGCAAACACGCTGTATAGAACGTCCTGCTAAGATTACATCCTCCCTGGATCCGCCATGTTCTCTCTCGTTTTCTAATCAAACTCCCCCAAAAAGACTAAACTCACCATCCCTCTCTCATTTTTTTTCTAGAATTTAGCAAACTTGATCTTTTCAAAGCCACTAGGAACTTTTAGCTTCCTGGCCTGTTGGCCTAGACCTTGTGTGCAGCATTTGGCACAGGCTCCTTGCTGCTGGGATTCTTCTATTTCCTTGTCTTCCACCTTGCCCCATTCACCACTTCTGAGCCTTCTCAAATCCTGGTTCCCTGCCTCCTCCCTACTTAGAGATATTGCAGTGCCCCAGAGCTCAGTCCTTTGACTTGTGAGCCTTACTTTTCACGCTCCCTAGTAATGTCGACACATCACGATGGTTTTCAATATTTCCAGCTGAAATATTGCGTGGGGTTTTTCCCTGACTCCCACACCAAGCTACCAACTCTGTTTCTTTGTTTGGCCTTCCAATAGGCATCTCAAGACCATCTGAGTGTCTTAATTCCCCCTGTGTCCCAATACTTATCCTAAAACTTACTCTTTCTCCATTTTTTCCATCCTAATCAAACAGCCAATGATTCACTTTGCTGCTCAAGTTCATATCTAAATAGCAGCTACCCCTGCATGATAGGGAGACAGTCTTCTGGTTTGCTTGCAACACTGAATAGGCAGCCTTGATCAGAAGGAGGCATTGAGCCTATCACAGAAGGGAGAGAATTCAGGAAGAGTAAGCACAGACTATGAATTTAAGGCAATGTGTATAATATACCAAGACCTTGTCAATTAACTAGACAAGGCAGAATACAGGAATGGAAACAGGACACTGTACAGTGTTTGGGCCCTGATGACCAGAAGGCAATGAGCCCAAGAGCAGCTGCGGTTTGGCCAAGTGTAGGTGCATGTGCACATGCTAGCATGACAAGCAGAGTGCCTGACACCATCACGTGTTCTTCCCCAGACCACGTGGTACCCTCTGGGATGAAGGCGGGCTGAGAATGACATCAGGTATAGTTCAAATACCCCTGTCTTTTCTGACTGCTCCTGAGAAAGCATGGAGTATTTCTAGGGTCCGGGAAAAGGGCAGAGGACTTGGCCCCCTGATCCTTTCCAGCCCAGGCAAAGTAAGTACCTGACAGAATTGCAGCTGGATGTCTTCCGCACAGCTACGGCAGGGGCTGGAAGCAGTCGGGGCGAACATAAAAAGGAAGCAAGCATGAATTCTTGGAACTCTTTACCAGGGGTTCGACTGGGCAACCTGCCTTCAGGACCTGGAGTTTTGGGGGTTTATCTTAATTAGGTTTTCCATTTTTGTAATAAAACACCACTATTGAATGCAACCTGGGAAGGAAAAAGTTTGTCGCAGCTTACACTTCCACATGAAAGTCCATCATCCAAGAAAGCTGAGGCAGGAACTGAACAGAGGCCATGGAGGACGAGCTTACCTTGCTCGCCCTGCTTCCTTTATTCAGCCCGGGGCCATCAGCCTAGGGATGGCTCCACCCACAGTAAGCCGGGCCCTCCCACATCAATCACTAACAAATAAAATTCTCTATAGATTTGACCATAGGTCAATCTGAGGGGCACTTCCTCAGCTGAGGTTTCCTCTTCTCAGATGACCCTAGCTTGGGTCAGTTTGGCAACAAAAAAAAAAAAAACAACTAACCAGGACGGTTTCAATCTACCTCAAACTTTCTGCGGGCAAGACTCATGACTGAACCGCACATTAGTCAGAGGTTTCACAGATAAGAAACCCTCAGTGTGGGGTGGGAGTCGAGGGGGGTGCAAGCTGAAGAACTAGCTCACACAGCTACAAAGGCGTGGTAAGTCCACAGTCTGCTGGGATTGGGCCAAAAGGCTTAGGAAGGCGTGAAGCTCCACATGAAGCTCATTGGCCAACAGAATCCTTCCTTGTTCTGGGAACTCAGTCTTTGCTGGACGGATCATCGTATGACTTTCCTACAAAAATAGGTCTGAACGCAAGAAAAAGGACAAGATACTTTAAATAAAAGCACGAAGCTTATGCTTGCGTGAGGAGAAAAGGAGTGCGGAGAGGAGGGGTCAGGAGACGGGAAAGAATGACATCATAAAAATAGTCCTCCTCTTAGAAGCTTCCTTCGGGTTGCTTTTAATGTTTGCTTGTTTAGTTTATTTTTTATGCGTGCATATGTATGCCTGAGTCCATGTATGTGCACCATATGCATTCAGGAGCTCTCAGAAGTTAAAGGGCATCCGATTCCTCAAACAGGAGTTACAAGCAGTTGTGAGCAGACGTTTGAGTGCTGGGAACCGTCCCGGCTCTTCCAGAAATGCGGTCTGTGCTCTTCCCCACTGAGTCATCTCTCCAGTCCCCCTCCCTCTGAGCTTTGCCCAAGTCACCAGGGCAACTTGAGTCCTTTGCTCCTGAATTCATCATGCTTGTTGTCATCTGTTATTTGACCCTTACTGTCTGTCTTTCTGTCTGACCTCTGAGATGGAATCTGATTAGCCTTATAATAAACGTTTATAGGAAAAGACCAAGACTTTCCTCCTAGTGGATGAGCAGATTTCCTCTGTGTTCATTTCTCAAACTTAGCCTGTCATTCTGTGTTTATAAAATCATAAATTCTAGAGCAGGGTGGCATCTGGAGGTTCATCAACTCAAATGTCTGGGTACTGGGAAATCACGGCCCAAAGATGTTGAGCAGAAATGATCCTAAGCCCCAGCTTATCTATTCCCACTTTCTCTGAAGCATCATGGAAAGAAAGCATAGGAGGATCCCTGGCAGGATATCTATCGAATCCCCTCCTACAGACAGAGAGGGATACACCTCTCTCCACAGCCTGCTCGTTCCTTACTGTGGGATTTAGTGACTCAGCTTGGTTGGTGTTAAACAAAATGGCTCACGTGGCTGAGTTGGCCCTGGTGAGGGATCAGCAAAAAAAAAACTGGATCTTCTTTGATAATCATCAGAAGCTATCCCTGAAGGGCTAGGACACGGGGCCAATTTTGGACGACGGTTCTGATTGCTGGATAAATCACAGCAGGAAATTGAAATGAGTGGTGTGGAGGGCACCGGCAGGGTACATTAAGGGGAAGTAAACAGTCCTGTCTACCTTAGAGAAATCACTGCATCCAAGCAGAGAGGATCGTGCATGCTGTCCAGGGAAATAAGGAGGGACAAGGAAAAAGAGAAACGTAGATATGAGATACATAAATCAAAATGATAAAGTGATGATAGAGGAGGTGCGGAATTCAAAGGAAGAGAATGATAGCAGAAGATAAAACTGAATGGAGATGCAGATTGCAAGAACAAGAAAAAAATCAGAAATATATTTACCTCTTGATAGTTCCTTGGCTTGGTGATTTATTCATAATGTCTTTTTCATGCCAGGTTAGATTGACATGACCACAAAGCACAGAGCTCCTGTCTTTTCTCTTTGCCAGCCAATGCCCAGAGAATGCAAATATGATAATAAAAAATGATCAAAGGACAATGCTCATTGTAGTCATAGCTGTCAATAAGTCATAAATAACTCTTTCCAGGCAGTGGTGGCGCATGCCTTTCATCCCAGCACCTGAGAGGCAGAGGGAGGTGAATCTCTGTGAGTTTGAGGCCAGCCTGGTCTATGGAGTGAGTTCCAGGACAGCCAGGGCTACACAGAGAAACCCTGTCCAAAAATTAATTAATTAATTAATTAGAACAAACTTATTCATTGATTTCAAATATTGACTGAGCATTTAATATGTACCAGGCATTGTGCAAGATACAGCACTGAACAGAATTGTTGCAGCCTCTATTACTCATGTGCTAACACTCTAACAAGGGGACAATTTGATATACTACACAGCCACCTCAAAGGAATTTGGGGTATCAGCCACGTTACAACTTGGGTGTCCCACAAGACTCAGCCACATTTAGTAGAAAGCCTAAATAAAAGAGACTCAAACAAATAGGGTTTTTTTTCCTCATGTAATAAAATCCAAGCAAATACTGATACACTTTTCATACATGAAAAAGTATGAATGTAGATAGTCTATAAAACGTGCGATTCCTCAAAATCACACAAAGACCCAGCATGAATCTGTTGATCTAGACAGGCACTGTAGCCCAGGGCTCCATGCAGGGATGTCCAACTCAGGTTGCTTGAATTGCTATTTGCTTAAAAGCTCTTTTCAAATATTATTCTTAAATTTTGGGCCTGCTACGCATTAGCTGCCTAACATTGAGAAAGGAGCTCCATGTCTCTCCAGTTCTTCAATTTCTCATCAGTGAATTGGAAGGAAATACCAAGTCCTCTCGCCTAAGTCACTCGTAAGAATTAGTTTACGCGAACCGTGGGACATGGAAGGGTCATTGAAGGTCTGCTATTACTGTCCTGCCAGCTTTAATGTGTTGGATTTTTATCCTCATTCTTGGCCTCTCATGACCTGTGTCAAGGAGTGTACCCAGCTTCAGGCACCATGAGATGCCCAAGACAAGAATGTTAAAGACTGTCTCTAGCTTTGTACCATGACACGGGGCCTAGTGGAAGGCCTTTAGATCACTGAGGATACTCTGAAGATTATGCGGCCCTGCCTCTTTCTTTTCTGCTTCCTGGCCACCAAGTAAGCAGTTTGGCTCTACCATGGGCTCCTACTGTGATGTGTTACCATTTCAGAGGGTCAAAAAGCAGAAGGACCCATTGGTCATAAAATTCAACCTTGAAGACAGTGAGCCAATGTGAACTTTTTCAGTCTATAACCATCTCAGGTGTTTGTTACAGTGATGGAACCTTAACCACTACAGTAGCTGAATACAGTTAACCATTACCATAGCTGAATACAGTTAACTACTACCATAGCTGAATACAGTTAACCACTACCATAGCTGAATACAGTTAACCACTACCATAGCTGAATACAGTTAACCACTACCATAGCTGAATACAGTTAACCATTACTATAGCTGAATACAGTTAACCACTACTGTAGTTGAATACAGTTAACCACTACCATAGCTGAATACAGTTAACCACTACCATAGATGAATACAGTTAACCATTACCATAGCTGAATACAGCTAACCACCACTGTAGCTGAATACAATGCTATCATGTTGCCTTCCTTAACTACAACTCAACTTCTCAGTGGTACCCAAGTTATCAGCAGCCCTAACCAATCACAACCGGCAATTTTCTTGTGCCCCAACTCTCTCCTGAGCTTTCCCTTTGGCTGGTTGTCTCTGCTACATTCTGCCCAGCTGTTCCATCCCTAGGGGCCTGAAATGATTTTTGGATAAGATCAAATCGATTGATTTTGAGGGAAGCAGGTTGTTCTTCATAATGTACGCCTCTCTGCCCCCACAATGTGTTTCTCCCATGCATCTGCGGAGCAACCCTAACAACACAAACAATGAAGGCGCTGAATCAAGTCCAGGCAGCTGTGGAAATTGGACTTCCACTTGGACCATGGGATTCTTAAGATCCAACACTGCTTGACAGATCGCTAGCTAATGGGTGGTGATGTCTGAAGGCTTTAGCGGGTCCCCTAGAGGTCAGTGATCTTACCCCCTCTGAGGGTCACTATCAGATATCCTGTGTATCAATATTTACATTATTATTCTTAACAGTAGCAAAGGTAAGGTTATGAAGTATCAATGAAATAATTTTAAGGTTGGGGGGTCACCACAACAGGAGGAACTGTATTAAATGTTCACAGAATTAAGAAGGTTGAGAATCACTGCTATAGGTGAACACACACACACACACACACACACACCTATTGGTCCTGTTTCTGAAGGACCCTCCCTGATCCAGGTGAGCACATTCACACACACACACTTACTGATCCTGTTTCTGAAGGACCCTCCCTGATCTAAGTGGGCACATTCACACACACACACACACACACACACACACACACAGACACACACACACACACACCCCTCTTGGTCCTGTTTCTGGAGGACCTCCCTGATCTAGAACACTTCTGTGATCCTTTTCTCTTCATGTCCTAGTCTGGTTTTGCTTTTGATCACTCTGATAAACGCCATGACCAAAGCAACTTACAGAGAAAAGGGTTTATTTCATCATTTACTTTCCAGTCCATCGTTGAGAGCGACTAAGGCAGGAACTCAGAGCTGGGAACATTGGCTTGTTTTCAGTGCTTGCTCATCCTGCTTTCTCATAGAGACCAGGATTCCTGCCCAGGGGTGGCAATCCTGTGTTGATTGTTGCTCAGGATGATGTCCCACAGATGAGTCCATAGGAAACTCCCCAACTGAAGTTCCTTCTTCCCAGATGACTCGGGTTAGTGAAAAGTTGGCAAAAAAGTAGCCGCCAGATCTGGTGACCGCAAGCGATCCTGGACTTGTTTCTTCACCTTCACAGCGTGCCACCTCCCCTCCTGTCTTTTATCAGGATGCTTGTCACTCACTGGATTTAGGAGCCATCCATTAATCCAGAGTCATCTCATTTTGAAATTCTTATCTGTGTCTGCAAAGAAGCTTTTTGAAAACTAAGTTCACATTTATAGCTTCTAGGGATTAGAATGCAGGCCTATCTTTTTAGGCCACCATTCAATCCATTGAATCTCCTCACAGCCCATTCTCATTACTTAGGGAGGGAGAATTTCATCTACTAAGCCACTCAGTGGCACTCCTATGCACCTTAAAAAGTTGCAATAAACTTACTTTGTGTATTGGTCAGGACTCTTTAGAGTCATAGAGCTTATGGAATGAATTGCTTTCTCTCTCTCTCTCTCTCTCTCTCTCTCTCTCTACATATATAAGCATATATATACATATGTAGATGTACATATGTATGTCTATATACATATATATACATGTACATGTACATATATATATATGGGATTTATTGGAATGACTTACAGGCTGCAGTCCAGCTAATCCAACAATGGCTAGCTGTGAACGGAAAGTCGAAGAATCCAGTAGCTGCTCAGACCCACAAGACTGGCTGTCTCAGCATCTTCTGTATATTCTGGAATCCTGAAGAAGTAGGCTGCTCCAATGCCAGGGAAGGAAGAAATGTGCTAGCAAGGTAAGGGCAAGCAGGCAGATCAAACACTTCCTTCTCCTACGTCCTTATGCAGGCTTCCAGCAGAAAGTGTGGCCCAGATGAGAGGCAATACCTTCCCTGCTTTCCCATGCGTTTTCCTAGCTCGAAGGTCCAGGCTAGAAGTGGATTCGCCCACTTCAAACCAAGCAGGAAATCTCTCACGGGTTTGCCCTCCACTTCTGCACTGTAATTCATTCCAGACATAGTCAAGTTGACAGCCAATCACTGCCATCACACTTTGCATTTCAAAGCAAAGTCACCCTGCACACCTCCCTGACCTCACCCCCGCCTCCCCAAACTCCCTCCACACAGGTCTGGTGCTCCTCCTGGAAACCAGCACACTTATTTCCTCTCGCGCAGGCTCACCTTCCTGTGACTCCACATTGCCATTCCTATTGTGGCTCAAGCCTCACCTCCTCGGCAATGGCTTTCCCAGCGCACTCAGCCTACACTGAAATATTTCTCAGGTTCCCTACCTCTGTCTAGATTATGTGTTTGTTTATTGGCTTGCTTCCATCATCCAGGATTATAAAAATTTCATCTTTTTCACTGTGCTATTTCTCATCGCCTAGCCACAGCAGAAGCATGAAAAAGCCTTGTCTGTAACAGAAAGCACTTTGAAATAAGCAGCTAGACTCTAAGATGGATTTGTTCCTGTAGCTGTTTTCTGGAGGCTGGAGCCCAGAGCAGAAATCAAGCAGCATTAGACAGCCAAATTTTGAAGCTCAAGGAACTTTCCAGAAGCTTCTAGACATTGGGCTCATTGACACCCAGGCAAGAATTTCAGAAAGGGCCCAGAGCTGGCACACAGACCTCATCTGGAACTCACCACCACGTACATTAGATAAATAGCTATGAGAAATAAGGAGGGAAAATATTATGTCAGGAAGATCAGTATTTGTGGTGGGAGAACAGCTCTTCCTGGATGCCAGGAAACGCTTTTGTAACATTAAGTGACATGGACTGAACAGGGCCTTCCAAAGCCCCATGTTAAAGCCCTAACTCCTAGTGCAGTGGAATTGGAGATGGGCCATTACAAGATAATTGAGCCGGGTGGTGGTGGAGCACACCTTTAATTAATCCCAGCACCCGGGAGGCAGTGGCAGATGGATCTCTGTGAGTTCGAGGCCAGCCTGGTCTACAAGAGCTAGTTCC
>LOEQ01000017.1:235631-268209 GCA_001685075.1 Bramus lutescens
TTTGTGTGTTGTTATTTCGGGGTATAAGCTAGCCATGTGGGAGCTGGGCTGGACGAAAAGCAGGGCCCGCTTCCCTTATCACTACAATTTTGTTTTGTTTTTCTTTTCTTTTCTTTTTTTTGAGATAAGGTGGCCTCAGACTCATAGTAACTGTCCTGCCTCAGATGCCCAAATACTGGGATTATAGGCATGAGCCACCATACTTTTTATATTACTTTTGTTTTACTATTTATATTGTTTCTTCATATGATAACTTTGACCTTTTTCTATTTTTATAAATTTGTATTATATTTTGACATCTTTATAACTTTCTTTTTCTCCTTTTTTAGGGGTTCCTGGTGTTTTTCTAATGTAATTAAAAATCTTTCCTTGTTAGCATTTAAGATGATATATTTCTTTCCTTCTGCTGTGATGTAGACATTGGGTTGTGTGTTCCCCAAAAAGTTCCATGGCTGAAGACTTAGTCCACAAGCAGATGCTGTTGTGAGGTGGGAGCCTTTAGGGGATAGCGTCTAGTAGGAAGTCCTGGGGGGGGGGCTGTAGAGCCACACCCATGTTTTCATCCTTTCTCCCTCCCAGCTCTGACCCATGGTCCTCTATAGTCCCACCACGGTCCATAGTGCAGAGGCCCAAACATTAGAGCTGTCCAGTCTACACCTCAACCTCCAGGACTGTTATACACAGCTTCTCTTTATAAAGTTAGTTGTTGTGGACATTTTGTTGTGGTAAGACTGACTAATACAGCACCACTTATGGTACATTCAACAAGTTTTAGGTGTATCTTCATTATTTTTCAGATCTAGGCCTTTTCTAAATTACCACCACATCCCCCTCTCCATATCTTGCTTCATTTTCTATATTGATTTTCTTTTTATTTCTTCTAGTTCTTCCCTTCCCCCAAACACCTTCCTAAATCTTTCTCTGTGTTACCTTGCTTGAGATTCATGTGTTTCTTAATTAGTACCTTTCATGAGCTCCAAAAAGCTCTCAATTATTTTTAGATCTCTTATTTGCAACTCAAGTGATTCTCCTCTGTTTTGTGATCGATCTTTTCTTTGTATGGAACTTTTTATGGGATTTCTCTGTAGCATGTATTAAAGTTAGGAATCTGATAGGATTTGTTATTTGTGCATGAATGTTTGTGTCTTGTGCGTTGATGTTTGGGGCATCACAGAGAGGCATAGGTACACTTTAGCATTCTAGATTACTACGAACCTGTTACTACTTTAAATGCAATGCTTTGCTTGAAGTGTTTTCTAACACATAAATTCCTTGAATTTTCTTTCTTTTTTAAAAGATGTGTTTGTTTGTTATGTATACAGTGTTCTGTTTGCATGTTTGCCTGCAGGCCAGAAGAGGGCATCAGACCTCATTATAGATGGTTGTGAGCCACCAAGTAGTTGTTGGGAATTGAACTTGGAACCTCTGGAAGAGCAGTCAATGCTCTTAACCTCTGAACCATCTCACCAGCCCAATTTCTTAAATTTTCAATACAATCACACATTCTCAGGGCAGATATTTGTCAATAAAACTTATTTTGAATTATTTTAGATACATAGAAAATATGACAAATAATTCAGAAAAGTCCTGTGCTCTCCATCTCCAGTTCTCTAATATTAATACATCTGTTTTTTCAAAATTGAGATAGTACATTATTTACCAAAGTTCAAGCATTATTCAGATTTCACTATTGATTTTTTTTTTCTGTTCCAGAATTCTATGCAAGGTACAACAATGACTCCAGTTAGCAATTTCCTTCATCTGCTTTGTAACAGTTCTTTGGGATTTTCCTGCATTTTATGACCTTCATGGGTTTGAATATTATTTCTATATTTTGTAGAATGGACCTAAGTTTGGGTTTGTCTGATTTTTTTCTATGATTAGACTGGAGTTATAGGATTAAGAAAAATGTCTTATTAAAATGTTCTTCCTGGGACTGGAGAGATGGCTAGGTGGTTAGGGGCATGTGGGACTCTTGCAGAGGACCTAGGTTCTGTTCCCAGCCCTACATGGGAATGCGCTACCATCTGCGACTCCGGTTCCAGGAGAGCTAGTGCCCTCTTCTGGCCACATGGGCACCAGGCACGCACATGGTAAACATGCATGTAGACACTCACACATACAAAAGAAAACTTTAAAACAACTACAGTGGTCTTCTCATCTCATCAGCGTAGAGTGCACGTGATAATAGACATGCCTGACTTAGTATTGGTGTGTTTGAGCTGATTGTGGGATTTACTCTGATGGTGACACTGTTACCCACTGTAGATTTGCTGTGTTACTCTTTCCACTCAAGGGTAAACTTTGCTTCTTTCTGGGATTGGGAGTGAAGCTTGTGGGTTCTCTGACTAGAGAAGGGTCTGTTATTAGTTCGCCTGCTCTGGTGGGCCTCGGACTCTTACCTTCTGTTTTCCTAAACCTGGATTAAGCTCAGGTTTTCCAGAGCTTTATAGAAATCCTCAGGCTAATGCTGACTCTAGCACCTGCTTTTAGAGCAGCCCGGAGAATTATTTTAAGAAATGTTCAGTTCTCTTGTTTGTCAGCTTATCAGCTATTCCTCTGGAGAGTACCTTAACCCAGTGTGCTGTCAGCAGGGGTAGTAACAGGCTTCACTTGGCATTGAGTTTTTAATATGTTAAAACTTGAGGGACATACACATTATTTTAGAAAGTATGATGCTTATTGTACTCATTTTTCTAATAACACATTCCCTGCCATTCTCAACTTTTAGGAGTTTTCTTGATTTAGGCATGATATTTTCTGATTGCCTTTCCTACTTCAATGTCTTGATTGATTGATAACTATCGTTCTTTCCTACTTATGCAGATGCACATACACACATGCACACACAAACACACACACAAACACAAGGCGTGTACACACAGGTTTCTTCTGTGAGTATATGAGCCTCAGCAGATGTGTCACGCAGCATGAATGAGGAATGAGTGACCTGTGGAGTACCTGGAGTCTGGGAGTGGCTTGTTTACGTGTGTTGATGGAAGTTCTTCACTCTTCCTTTACCTTACACCTCTGTGGCTTAGGTGTTGAATTGTTGGTCTCTGGCTATTAGAACACAATGTGCTTTCATACTTGGATTAGTCCGTCGATAGATTGATAAGTTGATGGAATTATTGGGAAGTGGTAGAAACTAGGACACGTGGCCTAGTTGGAAGAAGGACGTCATGGAGTAGGGATGGGATGTGCCCTGAAAAGACAGTTCTTTTCTTGGTGTCTTCCTTCTTTCTGCCTCATTTTGCTTCACCTCATGCTGCCTACCATGATGTTCTAACTTAGGCAAGGTGCCTGTGGACTGAACTCTGTGGAACTATGGCCCAAATGCAGCCTTCATATCTTAAGTTGTTTTTGAAGGTATTTTATCACAGAAAGAAAAAGTGAACTGATACAGTGCCCACCTTCCCCAACCTCAAGGGAAAAAGAAAACTGTTGTGGTCATCTTATGTCCTTAAAGCCGTCAGATTAGTTTTTCTGAAATATTGTTGTAATACTCCATGTTAGAAAGATAAAGACGACCACACTGGCTAAGCCAGCTAAAATTATATGAGTGCTGTGGGACAGTGGGACAGTGGTCCTGTACCTCTAAAGATTTGTCTCTTGTACTTGTTTAATAAAATGCTGGTTGGCCAGGAGCCAGGCAGGAAGTATAGGCAGGGAGACCAGAACAGGAGAATTCTGGGAAGAGAAAAGGCTCAGCAGCACTTGTCACCCAGACACAGAGGAAGCAAGATGAGAATGCCTCACTGATAAAAGGTAACAAGACTTGGTGAACACAGACTAGAATTATGGGTTAATGTAAGATGTAAGAGTTAATAAGAAGCTTGAAATAATAGGCCAACCAGTTTATAATTAATGTAGGCCTCTGTGTTTCTTTGGGACTAAACAGCTGCAGGACCAGGCAGGACAGTAATCTCTGTCAACATGTGAGTTCTTAATTTACCAATGACGAAGAACAGGCTTGTGCCTCAGAGTCTCTTGGTGCCTAAACTCAGGGGTTTGGCATTTTTAAAGCCAAAAACCACATGACCATAATTATATTAGAGTTAGATGAGGGTCAGAGTAACCTTGATACATTCATGCCTGGCAGAGCATAGTAAGTACTTTAGACATCACATGACAATTATTTTTGACATATACCTTCTTTAGTTATTTTGGTTTGCATGAATTATTTTGGTTATTACATTTGGACCATGGCCAAAGTCATGGAACCCTCAGGTTGCTGCCTAGGTCTAGAGCTGTCTGAGTGGACACAGATGGAGTCAGGGTACAATGTCATTGCCTCAGTCACTTCTGTGTTAGTGCATGTTCTATAGAAGTAGTGCTGTGCAAGCAGAGAGCACAGCTTTGGAGTCAGGCACATCCATAGTAAATTCTTTTTTTGATTCTTTTTTTGGTTGTGAACTTAGGTTTTAACTGCTGGGCCATCTTTCCAATGCTTAAATTCTTTTTTTCAGCCAATTTTTTAACATTTATTTGTATGTGCACACACATGCACATATACACATGCATACACTGCATAGCCTATGTTAGGAGACCAGACGATAACTTAGGAGAATGAGAACACCTGGAAAAGAACTGTCTTTTCAGGCACATCTTCCCCACACCCTGCAAATCTATGATGTATTTCTTCCAACTAGGCCACATTTCCTAGTTTCTACCACTTCCCAATAATTCCATCAACTTATGAATCTATCAGTGAACGAATCCATTTATAGAAGCACACGTCATGTTCGTTTTATTTGTTTATTTTGGTTTTTGTGACAGGGTTTCTCTGTGTAACAGTCCTGGATGTCGTAGAACTCACTTTGTAGACCAGGCTGGTCTCAAACTCACAGAGATCCGCCCGCCTCTGCTTCCCAAGTGCTGGGATTAAAGGCGTGTGCCACCAACACCTGTTCTAATAGCCTTTCAATTGTGTCACAATCCATTGCCTCCTTCTTCCATGTGGATCCCAGGGATTGAACTCAGTTTCTCAGGCTTGGTAGCAAGTGCTGCTACCCACTGAGACATCTCACTAGCCCCAAATTAAAGTTTTTATTTCATTTCATAGCTGAGATTGGAAAACATACATGATGAGTTTCCAAATTTGTAGGTATTTTAATGGGATATTTTGTAGGGTTGTATGACTGGTACTTAGCAAAGTAGACATGGAACAAATATTCCCTCCCTGTCAATACTTCTCCACTGACTATTGAGTCAAGCCTTTAAAATCCTTCTCATTACTTAATGTTTGATGATTCATTAGGTAGCTATGTATGGTACTTCTACTATATGTCAGGAATTATCTGGACATTGGAAAGTGGTAAACCTGGCCTTTGTTGAAATCCAGGTTTTTCCTTCCCTTTCTCTACCTCTATTACTGTATTGATACTAAAAGGTTCTCCTCAACCATCACTAGATTCTTGAAATTTTAATATCTTCCCTACCTTAGAGAAGGAGGAAAAGCCAAGAATGCTTTCTCCCTTCTGGTTTATTACCTTTTTGCTACACATGTTGTCTTCCATCATATAACAGGTGTGATGTGTGTCTCTATGTCATCTACATGGTCAAATACCTTTCCTAGTTCTGAGGACATTAAAACTCTCTCCTAAATTAGTTATCACTTCTTAGAAGGCATTTTAGAGTTTTTCAGAGGCAATGTTGGTTGTTAAGATGGTTGGAGAAAGCTCTAGGGGTCTGGTGTAGAGAGGCCTGGAGTGGGGTGCTGCCCTTAGAACTGCACGTGGTGTCTCGCAGTAAAAAAGTTTTCCATCTTCTGAATGGAAGCCTAAATTCACTGTACCTCAAATCAGCAGGTATGAAAATGCTCTTTTATAAGGAGATTTTTCTGATTTTATGTACTACTTGTACACATTAGGAAAGCTTCAGACTTTAACAAACCTTTCTTAAAGTTCCAGGGAATCGCATCACCAATAATGATAGTGCTCATCCTGTTTAAGATGCCAGTGATACAACTGCATCAATCTGGTTTTGCAGCTTTTGAACTTAAAGTTGTTACATAATGTCTTTGTTCAGTCAAGGTTTCACTATGTTTCCAGGCCCTGAATTTAAATTTTGTGTCAGTAGCCTGTGTGCCACCATCGCGAGTGTGCGCCTGTGTGCCACCATTGTGAGTGTGCACTGCAGGCCTGGCCTTCTGATTTTTCTTCATTACTTAAATTTCTTCGCTTTTGATGTTTGAGAACTGAACCGAGAGCCTTGATTGACCATGTTGAGGAAGAGTTCAACTGTTACAGTGCGGCCATAGTCGTCTTGGTGACACCTGACCACCCACACCAAAGCCCCGTTCTGCCTCTGTTGGCTTCTTTGTAGGAAGGTCTGAAAGGGGTAGCTATAAATAATTTTGTTTTAAGATTTTAATCAAGGCATTAAAAAGTATTTGTCATAAAAATAACTTTGGGTTCTTATATGAGTCTGTGGATGTGTGCTCTTAATTTTGAGCCTAACAAGTGCAAAATTCACCTGCATGATACATTTTATCTATATTAGGTACTTAAGTATTATCCTTGGGGAATTAACCTTCATAATATGTATTTTATCTATTAAATCCTAAAGTCTTGTCTTTGGAGGAAATATGCACCACATTTGACAGACTAAATGAAAGCACTCATTTATTAGAAAGCTCTGAAAATGTAGCATATAAAAAACCTTATTCCATACTTAGAGATGCAAATTATGATTTTTAATTTTAAAATCTCTGATAAAAGATTTGGTATGGTTGAGAATCTCGTTTTTTTATTTATAATAGTAGGTTTAGATCTTTAATTTTTTCTATATTGAACTTTGATTTCATATGTAGAGGAGATGTTCTTCATGTGGTTTTAAGTTTATATTCTGTAGGGTCAACACTGTATGGTTTTGTTTAGGAGTTCTAAGAGTAGTTTGTACTGACAAGTGTGTAATCCAGTATGGAAACACCAACGTTAGCAGATGGCTTCGTTCTGGTGTGCACACGTGACTTCGTAACGCCTTGTTTTCGGTAGCAGTGGGATTATGTTGTATCTTGCCCTTGCTTTTTTCAGACTATTTTATAGACAGAACTAGAAATACTAGTTATATAAGCTATTCTAGCAGAGACTAGATTAAAGTAGGTCATTGTGATGGGAGTATGCTAAACCACCCACTGGTTGCTATAGCAATGACCTACTTTAGAAACTATTTCTGTTGATTCATGTTGAAATCATCTTTTGGAAGTAGCATAAGGAAGTTACTACATGTACGCTTCTATAGTAGTAAAAGGTAGTGGTTTTTAGAGGAAAATTCCTTAAAACATTTAAAATAAGAAGGTGCATTAGTGTCTCTTTATTTCAGAGTTGTTCATTCAGTGTTATAATTAAGTTGTGCCTTTGTACAGTGAGGAATTGTAGTGAGTTTACTAACAGTTGGCCTATTTAAAAACCAGTCTATTTTCAGCCAGATCTTCCAATGGGAGCACATGGCTGCAATCTATGCCACATTTGTCTGCTCAGTGCTCAGTGCTGTTTTAGGGCACATATCTTTATAATGTAGGAGTGTTTAAATGATATGTTCTGTGGAGCACACAATCTGAACTCTGAGTAATCCTATTCCAAACTAAGGAAAAAGGGTTAGATTTTGTGTAGTTTTCAAATACTGGTTTTCATTTATCACTAAAGAGAAACTGTTCTATTCAGTGACTTGGTGCTCTGAATCTACACTGTTCATGGTTTATTTTTATTTAGCACCACCACAGACTTACAGGTTCAGAGATCAGTCGATTTGAGTTTAAATTGTATCGTCCCTTTTTAACAAATAGGTATTTGTATAGCAGTGGCTTTGTCACTGGGGAAGATAAAACCTTGGTTCACAGTCACATTCATATGAAGTTATACATTCAGTGAGATTCTGTATAGGCCTGGGTGTCCAACTAATTCTTTCCTGTTGCCATTCCCAAGTGTTTATCTGTGTATATACATGGGGTTTGTTTTCAGAAATAGATATTACTCTCTTTTTTCTCTCTTTTCCTTTAAGGCAGGTCAGACAGACTGCCTATGTAGCCCTTGGCCTTGGGATCCTTCTACTTCGTTTCTTGAGTGTTGGAATTACAAGTGTACACCTCCCTGCCCATCTTCAGAATAGAAACTATTCTAAAGGGAAAGTAACAATGACTTTCATTTAATGTATATCAGCCATGTGCTACCAGTTGATTTTACGTATTTCTAATCCTCTCAGGACCTGTGTAAAACAGATGTCCTAGCATCTTATCCTACTTCCAGTCTTTTTGGTGGGCTGCAAGACATGTGGCGATGGCATTTGTCAGGTACATAAACTAAAACCTAGGTTAGGGAAGCCAAGGCATGAAAAATTAGATGCAGGATATGCACAGAAGAGAGGTGTGTGTGTGTGTGTGTGTGTGTGTGTGTGTGTGTACATATACATGTTTGCATGCAGGTTCTTCTGCTAAAAGGAATGATTTGAACTTTGCTTGTGATGGAATACATTCTTCTTGACAGCTGAGAGAAGAGAAAAAGTGACTTCAGCTCTAAGACTGCAGACTTGGTATAAACTTGAGATGGGAATTGGCAGAAATCCTTCAGACTGAGGAAAGATATCACATGTTCAAGAGAACGATTGTGTACAAAAGAGTAGTAGCTTGGTTTAGTGCAAACAGTAGTAGCATGGGATAGAAGATGAACCTGGAGCCATTGGATGGTGACTGAGAACATACTTTGCTTTTTATTGAATAAAAAATTGAGTCTCAAAGACCTTTGTACAAGAATATGTGCCTCAAAGCGATCTGATAATGTGCACTGAGATGGATTATGGTGGCAGAGATTGTTGGTAGGCAGGGCTATTTTAAGACACTGCAGTAAATACAAGCAAGAGATAAAACTACCATTACTGTAGTAAAAATAGAACACCAAGTATTCAGTAACACATAATAATGCTCACCATGTACAGACACTGTTCTAAGAGCCTCACATATGGTAATTTACTCAGCTTCCACTAAGATTCCCATGTGTGTCCTATTATACTCCAATTTTATAGACAAGGAAACTCAAGATTTTCTGCAGGTGATCATTGTATAATATGTACTGCTAGACTTGTTAAGAATATGGAACATCTGTGCAGTGCATGCTGGGAAACATGAAATTACCTGTTGCTCTCTAAAGGTGTTTAGCACCAGTAAACCAGGTGCAGGAGATCAGGCCTCACCCTTCCTACCCCGAAGGAATGTGTGCTGGAATCAATTTTGAGATTAGTGCATTTTTATCTCTACTCAAACTCCATTTCTCAAGGGTAGATATAATAAGTACCATGGTAAGTAACATTCCAGTTATTTCCTTAGCACAACTAAACCTAAATTGATACATATGATATAAATTTTATTTAACCAAAGAAATACGCATATAGTTTTTTCTGTATTTGTGGTATACACATGTTTATCATTTTCTTATGGGTGTATGAATATGAATTCACATGCATGATGTTACTCTAGACTTGGTTGTTTATTTTATGAATTAATTATATCCTTTTGGTATTTTTCTTTCTTTTCCCACCTTGCCTATTATAGATATGTTCCCATCATTATATTCATTATGAAGAACACTTACTTCCAGTTTTGGTAGAAAATGTGGGCTCAGTGATACAGCAAAGATTTAGAGATCCCCTCTGCCTTGGATTGTCTCTATAGGATGTTTGAGCTTTCTGCTATTTTTACTTAAGCAAACTAGTTCATTACATTTCTTTTATCAAAAACATTCTTTGATGATCTTTATTACATCTGAGATATTTCAAATACACCTTGGGAAGTGGTGAACTGGAGACATGGCTCATTAGTAACTTACTGCACAATTATGAGGACCAGAGTTCAGATCCTAGCAGCACATAACAAGGTGCCCCTCAAATACCAGTCAAGCCAGAGCTTCAGGGAGAGACCCTGCCTCAAAGGAATAGGAGGAGACTTTCGGGGGGACACTGAACCCTCTTCTGCCCTTAATGAATATGAATAGGTGCACACACACACCCCACACACATGGCTGTCTACTCACAGAGCCATATACTGCAAATAAATAATCTCTAACCATTGTTGTAAAAATTAAATATCTCTTCTGGGACTGCAGCTGTATCTGAACTGATAGAGTGCTTGCCTCACATGCTGGATTCAATCTCTAGCACCATATAAAGAAGCCTAGCGTTGTGGCACTTACTTAGAATCCCAGCAGCCGGAATCAGAAGTTCAAAGCCATCCTTGACTTCACAACACTATCGAGGCTGGCCTGAACTACACAAGACCACGTCCTCCCAAACTCCAAAACATTCTTGCTAAGTAAACACAAGAAATTGCATGACTACCCATGAACACTTCTCACTTATTAAATTATGCATATTTGTGAATAATATGAACCTCGGGTGTTTTTGTATCACTGCATCTATTAACAGCAATCTTTTCTCAAAATAGTAAGACATGTAGTAGTGCGCAGGGGTGGGGTTCAGGTGTTAGGAAGAAAGTCCAAACCAAGACAGAAAGGGGATAGTTGGAATGAAAAGGGAGAACAATGTTTTATTTCCTGTTTGTTTAACAGCACCATGAGACTTGTTAAGATGAAATGATAAGATTATCTTTCATATCTACATGGCTATACCTATGGATATAGAGAGCTCTCCAAAGTTCTCCAAAGCTATGGGAGGTTGCTAAAGAGGGAATATGTCAGACTGACTAGTGCAGTTATGTCTCTAATGACTGTAGTTATAAAATACCAGCAAGACTGAGGTACTGAAGGCAGAGAGTGCACAAAGAACACAGATAGTCCCTAGTCGGAGCAGTCTTCTCAGGACAGTGCCGTGTGTGTGACCTTTCAGAGCTAGAAATGTGCTCTGTGTTGGGATGTTGGCTGCTGGCCGCTGGAGATTGGACACCACGGCTCCACTTAGCCCTTGGCTACCGTCCTGTAGCGTCTGTTTCTACTATGTGTTCTTCCTTTCCGCCTAGCTTCCACCTCACAGCTGCTTCTCAGTGAGGTTGTAGCTCTTGGGAAAGGCAGACAAAAGAAACCTTAACCCGAAGAACAAAGAAGAAACAAAGTAGACAAACTGAGATCTGCCCAGCTGAGAGGAGCAGAATTTGGGTGGAATTAATGGCTAATGAGCTTGGACTTTCCAGAGTAGGCCCCCCTTTTGGATGTGTTCCTGGGAAATGCTGTGTCCTCGCAACAGAAGATGTGGAGTAAGCAGTTTCCCTACTGCTCCAGAATTTTCCCAGGTGTCTGTCATGCGTAAATCTTATTTCTGCTTACATCACTGAAGAAGTCTGTGTGATCCCACCCACTCCATGAAACCTTTGTTTGTTTCAAATTAACGTAGTATTCTCTATAGTCACGAGTTTATGGCATATGATTTAGCATCTATCTATTCCTTTTTCTAATATTAGAAGCTTTATTAGATTTAGGAAAGGACATTATAGTTTCTCCTAGGTGATTGCAATGTCCTTTAGCAAAGTATTCATTTTCTCTCATTTGCCTGTTTTGTTTTCTGCATCAGGGTCTCATGTAGCCCTGACTGCCCCCAAACTTGATACGTAATTGAGGCTGATCTTGAATGTGTGGCTCTAAGGTCATCTCTCAAATGCCCTGTTTAGTGGTGTGTAGCACCATACCACACCCCAGATGTTTAAATTATTCAGACATTCAGAGTTACCAAGTAGAATGTTTCCATTTTTCCCAATAAAAGATATTCTAGATTCTTTGAAGTAACTTTTTCCATAAAAAATTTTCATTTTATTAGATTTGAACAATGAAACTAGTTCATTTAATTGCTTTGATATTTATTTACATAATTTTTATGATTACAAGTTAAATTTTTACTAGATTATTTAGTGAAAATTAGTGATTTAATTCAGGACTTGCTTAAAATGTTGGAGATTATGATGTCAGTCTGGTTTCTGAGAATACTGAGTCACCAGTAAATAAAATGATGAGTCCACATTTGACATTTGTAGAATAATGTAGTGTTACAATATTTTATACCTTTTAGATACCTATTTTAAGGTTTATATTTTCTCTCTAGATTTTTGCTTCAGTGTCTTGAGGATCTGGATTCCAATCTACGGAAGTTGAATTCTCGTCTGTTTGTGATTCGTGGACAGCCAGCTGATGTGTTCCCCAGGCTTTTCAAGGTAATTTGAAAATATATGCATGAACAATAATCTTTGCCAGAGCAAATATTTGACAAATAAGACCTTTTAGCGAAAGCATGGGAGGTAGTATTTTTTTAAGCTTTTTATTGGTTCTTCGTGGATTTCATATCCTGTATCTGATCCCACTCATCTGCCCGTCCTTTGTATGCATCCTCTGCCCTTGCAACCTTCCCTCAGCAACTCATCATGGAAGCTGGAGTGTGACACAGAAGTCACAGCACCCTTTAGTCCACACATCTTTACTTATAAGTGTTCATTGCAACGAGGCCTCTGGTTTCTGTCACATTATCAATACCGGATCCTCACTGGGACTCTTCGTGGAGATCCTGCAGCTTTGGGTCTGCAGGTACGGCCCCTTCGTGTGCTCCAGCAGTTCACGGATGGGGTGGATATTGGGTGGGTCAACTCATAGTTCTGGTTCTGGGCCTGGGTGGTAGCTGGGTTGGTCAGCCCACCAGCTCCCCCTCTTCCTCACCATCAAGGTGAGCCCTCCAGCACCGCCCCCGGCAGGGGCCAGGCCAGTTCTCCCGCTCTCTCCTGCACCCACACCACCAGAGCCAGCTCTCTGCTCTCATGACACCAGGCCGTCACTCGGAGTGCTGCAGGGAGGGGTTGCTGTGCCAGGACCACATGGGTGGGGCCAGCTCTCCCATGCTCATGTTCTTGAGGCTGGCTCACCAGAGCCCTGTCAACAGGATCAGCCCTACTGTGGTGTCTAAAGGGAATAGTATTTTTAAATAAATTTAAAAAAATGTGGCTTTTCCTTATTGACAGTGCTAATATAGTAAAATTAGACATTAGAAAGATTAAGATGAAAAGTTCCTTTTTGGCCTCAGACTATTAGTTCTCTCCAAAGCAGCACTGTTTCCATTTCCTGCATATGCAAATATAAATACCCTTTGTATGAACAAGAATTTATGTGTGTTTAGACATCCATGTGTTTGTGTCTGTGTTAATTGTTCTCTGCTTTAACAGTCAAACGAGAATATGTTATACATAATCTTCTGTTCTGTGCTTTATTCATCTGTTGGAGGACATTTCATGTCATCTCCTGGCCTTTTATATGATTCTGTAGTAGTAACATGTATGGGTTTGTTAGGTTTCTTCTGCTGGTTTTAGTTACTCTTCCCGTAGGCCTCTAGCTAACACAGTGTTGCCAGGGAACCTCCTTGTCCACATTTATGTTCCTTTGTGAGATTTTTTAAGAGGTCAGTGACAGTTAATCTCCATTGTCACCTTGATATTTAGAATCACCTGGGAAATGGGCCTCTGAACGTGACTGGGGTGGGATTGTCTTGACTGTGTTACTCGAGATGGGGCGGCACCGTTGCTTAGTGGGATCCTGGACTGTGACTGGAGGAGGGGAGCTGAGAAGCAGCGTGGCTCATCACTCCCTGCACCCTGACGCTGGACTCAGCCCCAGTCAGCCCTCCTCAGAGAGTCCCATCACAGCAATAGGAAATGAGTCAACACTCACATCTTATCAGTAGTATAGAATTATAGTATTGGGGGATTTTGTTTTGACTTGAATTGGAAGACTCTTCCTAATTTCCTGGTCTTACTGCAGTGAAAAGTTCTCAAGGTCTGACGGAAATGAATGAGTCCAAGCTGAGACATTTAGCTCATCTGAGTGTCTCAGACAACTTAGGCTCCTGCAGTCTTAAATTCCCCCTCCCTCTTACTACACAGCTTTCTAGCTGTGTGTCTGCTTATGTTGCAGCTATTTGATACATCTTAGTTTTTATTTTTTTATTTTTTTAAATATTTATTATATATACAATATTCTGTCTGTGTGTACATCTGCAGGCCAGAAGANTTGGAAGAGCAGGCAATGCTCTTAACTGCTGAGCCATCTCTCCAGCCCCCATCTTAGTTTTTAAAATGGCTTTTTTCCTGGATTTTCGAGGCAGGGTTTCTCTATGTAGCCCTAGCTGTCCTGGATCTCGTTCTGTAGACCAGGCTGACCTTGACCTCAGAGATCCATCTGCCTCTGCCTCCCCGGTGCCGGGATTAAAGGTATCTGCAAAAATAGAAATATTTCTAATGCAAAAGAGACATTGCTTTCCCTGAATGAGAAGGTCTCCAGTGCTGGGAAGTAAATCAGTTTGCCTAGCTTTCCTAGTATGAAAGAAACATTAGTGCTTACATAATGTAGCAGTCTTAGCTAGTAGAGACTGTTTACTCCTGAAGAATTCTCATTTAGTCTAGGTATGTGGAAAAGTTTTGACAAGAAAGCAGACTGGAAGTAATGATAATACTTCATCCACAGCTCATACAAATGGCAGTGTGTGGAGATAAGTATATCAGTCCTAACTCCAAATCTGTTTGGTATAAGAAAAATGCCTTCTAAGATTTTGGTATTACAAATACCATGGTTTTTTATTTTGTTTTTAAACAGACTTTTTCTCAGGCCAGCAACTTTTTTGTATTGTGTTGGATTTTCCTCACTGGGACAGGAGAGAGGGAGGGTTCAGTGATTGACATACTCACTGCTCTTCCCAAGGACCTGGACTTGGTTTCATGATCGTCTATTACTCTGGCTCCGGGAGATCCAGTGCCCTCTTTTAGCCTTTGAGGACACCATGCATTGTGAAGAACTTCATACATGTAGGCAAAATTCCCATACACATAAAATAGAAATAAATTTAAATATATAATTTTAAACTTTAATTCTGGATAGAATAGCATCATATTGTTTCATGCTGCCTTACACAGAGTCATTGAGATGGCGTAGCAGGGAAAGGCACTTGTCACCAGATCTGACACTTGAGTTTGGTCTCTGGATCCATATGGTAAAAGCAGACTGGCTCCTGCAGCTGTCCTCTGACCTCCATGGCATTGAGACATGCACTTGCATTCTCTCACACATGCTAGAATACATTTGATAGTTAATGTAATGCAGGTACAGGAATACACAGAGAGAGAGCCATTATTTATTCTGACTTTTTTCTTCAGCTACATAAAAGCAAATCAGTATTAAAGTACCAGTTGTGAAGAACTCGCTTGGGTTTGTTCACATATCATCAGTCAGTTTGATGTAACTGGTGTTTGTAGAGCAGGGCATCTGGGAATTACAGAATAGGCACAGAAAACATTCACCTAAGTGGACCACCCTCACTCTTAAAATAGATATCAGAAAGTACAAACAATTGAAGTCTCACAAATTTCACTCTCTGAGTCCAATAGAATTAAATTTAAAATAAATAACAACAGAATACCAAATATGGATAACCATCCCCAGCTGTACTTGGGAAAGCTCATAGCTTTCTAAATTGTTATAGAAATGAAGGAGACAAATAAGTAACTTTTTGCCTCAAAGATGGAAAAGGAAATAAATTAAGCCAATCACAAAGTAGAGGAAAGGAAACGGTAAAGGACTGGAGATGAGTGAAACAAAGCAGTCCTGGGAAGGCATGGCGCAGGCTTCGGCTGCTGTGCCTGCTCTCTGACTCTGTCCAGCACTGTGACATGAGCTGGCACTGTAAGCATGTCTCCCTTACTCGTTGCCATGGCATTAGTCTTGCCATGACAGTAGCCACTACTGGTTGTTCTTTGCAAGGATATTTCAGAACTGTTTCCTAGAAGAAAATGGTGTGTGAATTAATACATTTAATGTTCAGGGAATGTTCTCCCTGGCTTTTCAGTTTTTCTTATGGAGAATGTCACTAATTCATTCCCAGGGAAGAGATGAGTGATGTATTGAGGAGTTGAGGAGAAAGAGCTGGGTGAGTATGGTTCAGACAGTTCCTTTTCTCTTTCACATACATTTTACCCTCCTGTTCTGCATACTGTCTTAGAGCGAGAGCCCATAACGTAAGGGAGGCGCTCCATATGATTGGCGAGTAGGGAATGTTACGTACCCCGCTGTCCTCTTCAGTAGTGTCTGTCAGCAAGCTGATTTCCCTTAAACCTACTGATACTTTCTCCAATTAAGCTTTACTGATAATGCTGCTTATATTTTTACCTTTAGCTCTTGACTTAAGTGCCTGAACTCAGAAAGCAAAAATAACAGGGAGTATTATTTATTAACTCACCTCAAACACTTAACAGCTAAAATATTATTTCTCAAAAAGTACACAGCACTAATTGCAAGATACTCATTAGGCTAAAGGTCTTCATGACTTACACAACGAAGGGTTCTGTTGTTAAATTACAACAAGCTCTAAGAAGCCACACAGTTACAACAGAATCAAGAGGACATCAGCTACAGTGCACAGAAGTGCACACGTGGAAGCCATGATGCTTAGGGTTCACCATGCTCCCTCGTGCTCTCTGCTCACTAACACATGATGCAGGCTAGGAGAGCAGTGTGTTTGCAGTGTGAGCTGTCTACACTAGGAGACTCAGCTCTCAGTGTGAGCTGTCTACACTAGGAGACTCTCAGCTTCCAGTCCTGGGGTGTTTTACTGCTAGACTGTACACCTTAGCATGAAATGAACACATAAGTGTGTACACTATGGTTCCTACTGTCATTTGCAGTGTATCCTTAAATTTCAAAAATGGCACATTTGTCACATTTGTACTAGCAAATCCAAACTTTAAGGTAATCATCTGTTAACTGCTGTTACATTCCAGACTTTCAAGAGAGGAAAAACTTTTAAATGTATTATTTTTCTTGTAGTAGTTTCAAAGATGCCTTTGAACGATAATGAATTTGTGCAGCTGGCAATCACTCTAGGGCAATGCTGATGGGAATTTAAGGCACAGCAGCTGAGAACATGCCTAGCATCTAAGCTTAAAATGTGCTTGTGTTTAATCCATCGTTTTTCTCTCAAGGATTTATTTCTAGGAAGATACGATAAATGAATAAATACGTCTTAAATGTATGTACTGGGCTAGAGAGATGGCTCAGCCACTAAGAGAGCTTACTGCTCTTCCAGCACACTTGAGTTCAGATCCCAGCACCCACATCGACAGCTCACAGTGGTCCGTAACCCCAGCTCCCAAGGATCTGATGCCTTCTTCGGCTTCCATGGCATCCACACACACGAGCACAAATATACCCAATAAAAAAATTAAATCTTTATGAAAGGTAATCAATTGCCAAATGTATAATGTACATTGTACCATTGGTAACACCTTTGGTCTGTTCATGTGGTATCATTTAGTTAGTTAAATAACAGAATTGTAGGATTTCTATTCCTTTTAGAAGTAAATCAGAATAGATTTTAGAATTCAACAAAATTTGACTACCATCCTGAGATAATCATTTAATTCCCTTAAGTCATAGTCTTCTTATTTATAGCAACTATAAAGGCATGTAAGTTACTGATGCAATAGTAGTCAATAGTTGCTGTTTTATTGCTCATTCCAAGTTTTCTCCTGTCAACTTTTTGTTGTTGTTGTTGTTGTTGTTGTTGTTGCTGCTGTTGCTGTTGTTTTCAAGACAGGGTTTCTCTGAGTAGCTGTCCTGAAACTCACTTTATAGAACAGGCTGGCCTAGAACCTGGAAATCTGCCTGCCTCAGATTACCAAGTGCTGGAACGAAAGGCGTGCACCACCACCACCCAGTTTGCTGTCAACATTTTTAATAGCCAGAAATAAGTCTTTCTAAGCAAAACAGTTCATACCATATCAGCTATCAAAGGCTTTTTAAAGAGAAGTTCTTAGAATCACCAGACATAAGTTCATGTGTCTCTGTAAACCTGAACATGTCCCTTTTGGAAAAAAAAAATAACCTTATCTGCAAAATAGCAAATGGAGGTGGTTTTCATTCAGAAATAAATAAGGCAATAAAAGTAATTGAAATAAATACTACCTAAACACTGTAGTACAGAGAATATGGTAAGTATGTTGCTAGATTTGCTCATGCCTGGCACAGCACCCAGAATCTAGTTAGCATATATTTGTCATATTTTCACATTGACACATGGTTTATTTTCCACCCACATTTTTGAAGTTTGGTTTATGTATATTGTTTGATGTAGATTTTGAGCTTTTCTTTATTTGATGTTAGAAGAAGAATATAATTATAAAACCATAATGTATTGTTGCCCCCTCTCTCGTCTGGCTTTAGGAATGGAGCATCACTAAACTTTCCATTGAGTATGACTCAGAGCCTTTTGGGAAGGAACGAGATGCAGCTATCAAGAAGCTGGCCACCGAGGCTGGAGTGGAGGTCATCGTGCGCATTTCACATACCCTGTACGACCTGGACAAGTAAGGCGTGCCTTTTATTACAAGAAATATACAGTGGCATTTCCCATCTTAGACATTGTTAAGTACTCCGTTGGGTGACATTAAGTTCATAGTTGAGTAAGGTTATAAAGTGGAAATAACAGAACCAGAAAGTACACCGAGCCCTTAGCGTTTTACTCAGCTGCTGTGATTTCATTTGCTCAGTTGTAATATCAAAATTATAGACATAGTGCATAAAAGTATTTAGCCTTAGCATTAAACTAAGAAATGTTATTTACACATTTTTATTCGACTACTGACTCATCCCAGTATTGCCTTTCTAGGGTGTCAGTATTACTAAATTTACAGCTATGTGTTTGACACATAGCCATAATTTACTTTGTTATATTTTGTGTTACTATGTGGGTACTCTTTTGTCCTTTTGTTTAGCTGAGATGAAAATAGAAGTAATGTAACTAACTACCCAGCTAGAGTCCTCTGAACCATGGTATCATACCCTATTGGTCAGTGTGTTTATTGAAACACTATCCAGTCCCTGGTGTGCTTTGGCCAGCAAAGATTCTATGGCCAAATTGAGCTTAGCGTGTAGCATATGCTAAGATTCTAGGGAGTTCATGAGCTGTGCAAGTTTACAGTAACTGCTGGCATGAAATCGTCTTTATAAATATGAAAAGATCATGATTTATGTACTTATTAAATGATGTCACCTTTTAAATTATGTACACATTTTACCATTAACAAAATAATTCTGTAAGTCACATATCAAACTAAATTAACTTCTGTTTGCAAGTGGATGAATAGAATCATGATTTGATTCAGACAAATGTCTTACCTTGTTCTTAACCTAGAAGTGCCTGGCCCTTTTGGTAATAAAATGTGCCTTCTAGTTTACCAGTTTTCTTAACTGCAGCGAGTGATTATAAGGAGGGAAATGGGATAGAGAAGTTGCTGCTAAGTGAGAGACTCAGCTGTGTTGTGAATTTAATTTTTATTGGATTGTTTGTGAATGCATATTAAAGGTTATCATATTTATGTTATGTATAAAAATGTTTCCTATGGGTTCCAGTTTTCTAGTAGATAATTAAGAGACATGTGATAGTTTCATTGTAGCATCATTGCTTTCAGCAAAATTCATTGTAGTCCTGTGTGTAATCTCAGGATAGTAAACCAAAACAAACTTTACTTACAGCAAGACTAGCTTTCCTGATGTTTTTTTTTCTGTAAACATAATTGATAATAAGATATAAAGAAAAATACATTATGTTTAGGATGAACTAATACTTGATTAGCAATGTTATCAGTTATGTGATCTTTGCTAATTTACCTAAATGATAAAGCTGGCTTTAACCTGTAGTTGTAAGCAAATAGCTGGAATGAAAAAGCATAATTAATTATTGTGAAACAGTGTGTAGACAGCAGACCGGAGGTGCTGCTGGCTGGTCTTTTCCTGGAAGTGTGACTGGATTGAGGCATCGAGTGGTCAGCAATCACTACATAATGTACTTAAGTCTAAATGACTTGGAAAAAAATGTAATGATGGAATTTGGTGTACATATATCTTTGGTATTTCTCTTTTTATCCATGAGGATGACATTCCAAAAGCCCTGGTAGATGCCCCAAAACCACCAGTTCAAGCCCTGCGTACCCTGTACTTTCTGTCTAAATATCACACAATGATGAAGCTTGGTTTGGAAATTATAAACTATAGGAAGTTAACCGTAGTATTGAACAGTTAAAACAGTATTCTACTATAAGTTATGTCATCATCATCTAGATGTACTATTTTGCAGCACAAGTGAACATAATGAACCACAGACAATAGAAGCTCAAAGAAGGGTTATTGCTGTGTAACAGACACACGTGTCTGACAAAGGCACGCACACAACAGAAAACACCTATATAGTCTTAATGAAAACTGATAAAGGAAATGGGAAGACAGAGAAGAAAAGATAAGAGGAGCAGATACACAGAATGAGAATGTCTGGGGGTGGAAGACGCAGTGTGAGGGCTGTAGTTAAGGAGGTACTGATGGCTTGGGAGTTGTGCTGCACAGTGGATTTTAGCTATTCTAGCCACAAAACAGGAACAGGTTACCAGTGAGATCATTATTCTTCAGTAAAACTAGTATCTGTGTATGTTTTCTGCAGCATCATGGTGTAAACCTCAAATACACACAGCAAATTTAACTTTTACTGACAATTTCTTGGTGTAATCATCAGCCTAGTTTAGTTGTATTAGTGCCTCTGACATTCCTTGAGCTCATTTTTCACTTGTCCATTGGTGGTAGTTTTTATATACACATCCTGTAGGCTAGTTGAACCACTGTTATTTTTAAAAACTTGACATTAATGTTTTAATATTTGCATACTCTATTATTTGACACATAATAAATATCTAAGAATTTGAGAGAATGATTTTTAGATTCATTAACTATTTTGAACACATTTTCTGGTCATACCAAAGGTCTTAATTGATAGATTTCTGATGTTAAGTCTTTGAGCTTATCAAAGTCTATTGTCATTTACTGTGTTCTACTCGCTCCTGCAATAGGATCATCGAGCTCAATGGCGGACAGCCGCCTCTCACTTACAAAAGGTTTCAGACTCTTGTCAGCAAAATGGAGCCGCTGGAGACGCCAGCAGAGACCATCACTTCAGATGTGATAGGAACATGTGTGACCCCTCTGTCTGATGACCATGATGAAAAATACGGAGTCCCTTCCCTGGAAGAGCTAGGTGGGTACAGCTCTTTATAAACATGGTGCTTAGGTGTTAATAATCCACCCAGAGTATATGGGCAGCACAGAGTGGACCTGATGGTTAAGAAAAGGAACAAGAACACAAAGTCAGGATGAGAAGCTTTAGGGGGATGGGGTAAGGGATGAGTGTGATCAAAATACATTGTATGAAACTTAAGTAATTTAAAATATATTTTGAAAGAGTTAATAATCATAAATCATTTGGAAAAAAATTACTTTTAATACATTTTTATTGGAAGAAAGTAAAGGGGAAAATAAAGGGAAAACCTCAGAATCTAAATATTTTGTATATTCTGGAACATGTGACCTGCTGTCCTGTGAAGAAGTGCATTCTGAAGATAAGTGTTGGGGGAGGGGCTTGTTGGTTCCCGGCTGTATTGTGGTCTCTGGGCAGGAGTCTCACATTCGGTGAGGCCAGTGTAGACCTTCATGTGCAAGTCTAAGCAGTCCTGTGTAGGCCTGTGCGACTGTGTACTCCTGTACAGTCCTCTGTAGGCCTGTGTACTCCTGTGCAGTCTTGTGTACTCCTGATACAAATTATTTTTGTTTCATGATAACAATAATCATGGTGATTTTCTTTTCTCTCTTTTCCCATAGGCTTTGATACAGATGGTTTGTCCTCTGCAGTGTGGCCAGGAGGAGAAACTGAAGCACTTACACGTTTGGAAAGGCATTTGGAAAGAAAGGTACAATGTCGATCATGTACCCAGCTCGTACTTCCAAATGAGCTTTCAGAATGATTTCAGTCTTGTTTAGGTGGCGTCAGGCACATCCAGGGTGGCTCACCCACAGGCTGAAAACAAAGCATTGACTGCTGGAAAAGGACCCACAGAAGTGGGTGAAACAGCACAAATATAAGTTGTGAAATCGCTGTTACCCATCATTTAAATCCATTTCCTTCCTCTTGATTATTCCCTCTGTTGCTAGTGCCATGGTGTTGCTTCTGTTCCTCACTCCTGTGTCAGGTGACCTCACTGGAGCTAGAGCAGGGTTGTACCTATAGTCACGCTCCCCTATCCACGACTCCTGTATTCCTGAGACCAGATAATAGTACAGATGCCTATATTTACCATGTTTGTGCCTTTATGGCTGTATCATAATACAGTATCACTTATTTGTTATTATTACTGTCAACACATATTGATTATACAAATTAACAAGACTCACGTGTATTGTGTTTATTCAACCCCCTTATAAGCCCTCACCCATACACTCTGAGATCACTTTTAATAAAGCTTATTCATAAGTTAGACACATGAGGAGATGAATGCAATCACTAATGGTAAATTAGAATAGTTTTGATCCATACTGTAGTAAGTCAGTTAGGACCTATAAGTTATTTGTAGAATTTTGCTTCTAATGTTTTCCAATTCCTTCATTTGACCATAAGCCTCTGAACTCTTGGGAAAGGCAGCAGTGGAGAGGGGCACAGTTGTAGCCTGTACCTCAGTGTCGACAGAGACTGAAGGTCGTGGATGGCTTCAGTGAAAGAAAACTCACCTTTCAAGTCCCTTTCTAAAACTTTTAAGTCAGAAAAGGGGGAAGTGGGGGACACACACACCGCAAGGATAGGTCCTCTCCTTCCATGTGTGATTGAGCTCGTGTCTTCAGGCTTGGTGTCAGGTACTCTACAAACTGCTGGGCTATGGGCCATCTCACTAGTGTCGTTCTGACACTCTGACGTGATTGAGGAAGTTATGTGCTTGTCTCTTGTTTCCAGGCCTGGGTGGCAAACTTTGAAAGACCTCGAATGAATGCGAATTCCCTGCTTGCAAGCCCTACTGGACTCAGCCCTTATCTCCGATTTGGTTGCTTATCATGTCGACTATTTTATTTCAAACTAACAGATCTCTACAAAAAGGTATTATCTGAAGTCAGAGCCTATTTTTTGAATTACTTTTAACATTTTTTTCTGATAATACTTCTATGCTTTTTAATTGCAGGTAAAGAAAAATAGCTCCCCTCCTCTCTCCCTTTATGGGCAACTTCTGTGGCGTGAATTTTTCTATACGGCAGCAACAAACAACCCACGCTTTGATAAGATGGAAGGGAACCCCATCTGTGTTCAGATCCCTTGGGATAAGAATCCTGAGGCTCTGGCCAAATGGGCAGAAGGCCGGACAGGCTTTCCATGGATTGACGCCATCATGACACAGCTTCGTCAGGAGGGCTGGATCCACCATTTAGCCAGACATGCGGTTGCGTGTTTCCTGTCGCGTGGTGACCTGTGGATCAGCTGGGAAGAAGGGATGAAGGTGAGTGTCCTGACTAACGTAGCCTTTGAAAGAGCCTGTAACTATTACCAGAAGCATTTGGAAGTCTGGTCTACACCTAGATACACGTGCTAGTGCACGTCTGAAATCGGAGCAGCCTGGTAGGCTGAGGACGGAGAAGGCCATCTTGGGCTGAGTGTGAGATGGGGAAGAGGTTGGTGGGGTGATATTGTGGTGGGGGAGAGGGAGCACTTGTCTGTTTTGTAGTTTGGCTTTTCAGCGGATAAAGCATATAATAGCCACAATGTAGACAGTTCGAGAGCATGGTGTCAAATTCAGGCAGGATCTAGTTAAATTGCTTAGCCAAAAGTCGTCTCTGTGGCTAAGTCAGCCTCCCATAAGAAAACTGTTACTGTTGAGCGCTCACGCTCTGGCCTTGTGCAGTAGTGCACATCTGTAATCCCATGCAGCCTGACAGACAGGAGAATGTCTGGAACCCAAGGCCAGCCTGAGCTACTGTCCGTCTTTAAGAATAAGAAAAGTAATTTATTGGATAGATGTATTTATAGGTGAGAGTTTCTGTCATTCATCCGTGAGCTCTTAGAAATAGTGAATTCCTACTACATGGAATTATCAGTCATCTTAGTAAGCCTTTAATACATACATTGAAGCATAGTGCATTTTTGACATCACCATTGTAACTGCCTAAGACTTACATACATGCTTTAATTCATACATTGAAGCATAGTGCATTTTTGACATCACCATTGTAACTGCCTAAGACTTACATACATGCTTTAATTCATACATTGAAGCATACTGCATTTTCTGACGTCACCATTGTAACTATGCCTAAGACTTACATACATGCTTTAACTGTCACCACCTCATAAACTTTGCCAATTCAAAGACTGTTTCTTTATTTTTAAAAAAAAGCAAAAGACTTTTAAAGTTACCATTTATTTAGTGTGTGTGTGTGTGTGTGTGTGTGTGTATGCTCACTTGCATCGCAGTGGGTGTATGGAGGTCAGAGGACAACTTGTAAGAGCCAGCTCATTCCACCATGTGGGTTCTGGGATCAGGCTTGACAGCAAGCTCTCTTACCCCTCAAGGGCTATTTCTAATCCTGTTCTTTGTTGTTTAATTGTTGAGGATTTTTTTATCTCATATTTTCTAATATCTACTTAACTTTTATTAATTGTTGAGGATTTTTTCATGCCATATATTTCCTACTTCCTACTTAATAAGTTTATTATTACATTACTTAGTTAATTTTCTTTTGGATCAGAGCATTTGAAATTTAAACTGCAATGCTACCACATTTATAGAACCTTGTATTAGAAAGCTCCTTTTGTCGAGGGGTCAAGACCATGATGGCGATACCCACAGAAGCAGCTGACGTGAGTTCATTGACTCCAGACTGACTGAGGGATCTTGCATAGGACCAAACTAAGCCCTCTGAATGTAGGGGACAGTTGTGGCTGGGGCAGTCTGTGGGGCCACCAACAGTGGGACCAGGACTTGTCCCTAGTACTTGAACTAGCTTTTTGGAGCCCATTTTCTTTGGAGGGATACCTTACTTAGTCAGTTCAGATACGGGGGTCGGGGGGGCCTTACTCCTGCCTCAGAGTGATGTACCAGACTTTGCTGGCTCCTCATGGGAAGCCTTATCCTCTCTGGGGAGTGGATGGGGGAAGGTGGGGAGACTGGGAGGAGGTGAGGGAGTGGGATCTGGGATTGGTATGTAAAATTAAAAAAGATTGTTTTTAAAAATAAATTTAAAAAAATCTCCCTTTATCTACCAAGCTTCTAGACTTTTTCTTTGTGATTTTGTTGGTAATATTTTTGCTTGCTTGCTTCTTTGTTTTTTAGGTTTGTTTTTTTTTTTTTTGAAGCAGGTTTTCCCTATGTGACCCTGGCTGTCCTGGAATTCATTCTGTAGACCAGGTTGGCCTTGAACTCACAAGAGATCTGCCTACCTCTTTCTCCCAAGTGCTGGAATTGAAGGCCACCACAGCCTTGCTATTTTTGCTTTCTTAAAAGTGGGCTACTGCCCGATAGTGGTGATGCATGCCTTTAATTCCAACATTCAGGAGGCAGAGGCAGGCAGATCTGAGTTCAAGGCCAGCCTGGTCTATAAGAGCTAGTTCCAGGACAGGCTCCAAAGCTACAGAGAAACACTGTTTCAAAAAACTAAAAAAAAAAAAAAAATCTAATTTACTAATATCTTACACTTCTTTAAAAGTCAACGATCTGAGTAATTTTTTATTTTCCCTACAATAGTACTTCCAAAGTTATTATCTTAGTTATTTTTGTGTTGGCATGACAAAACACCATGACCAAGGAGCTTATAAAGAAAGCATTTAACTGGGGTCATAGTTTCAGAGGGCAGTAGACTCTTTGACCGTCACGATAGGGAGCATAGCAGCAGGTAGGCAGGCATGAAACTGGAACAGTAGTTAAGAGCGTACATCTGAGCCACAAGTACAAAGCAGAGAGAGATAGAGAGAGAGAGAGGGAGGGAGGGAGGGANGGGAGAGAGAGGGCGCATACATGGGACATGGAGTGGGATTTTGAACCCTAAAGTCCACTGCCAGTGACACACTGTCTCCACAAAGCCACACTTCTAATCCTTCCCAAACAGTTCCACCAACTACAGACCGTGTGTGTGTGTGTGTGTGTGTGTGTGTGTGTACTTGCGTACATGCTCCCCTGTGGGGGCCATTCTCATTCAACTTTCACAGTTATAGAAGTAAATTCTATCCAGAAAACTGTATTTACAATATATTCTTTCCCTGAAATTGCTTGTTAGAACATATATTTTGGAATGTTTAATTTTACAGTTCTATTCAGATTTTCTTGTCTTTTAATCTACAGTGACCTTAAAAATGCTGATTGGTTACTGTTACTTGTGCAGGTCTTTGAAGAATTACTGCTCGATGCAGATTGGAGCATAAATGCTGGAAGTTGGATGTGGCTGTCCTGTAGTTCTTTTTTCCAGCAGTTTTTCCACTGCTACTGTCCTGTTGGTTTTGGTAGGAGGACAGATCCCAATGGAGACTATATCAGGTAAGGCAAGGGTAATGTTTGTACGGTTTGAAATAGCTGCTCCAAAGAAGAGCTTTTCCTGCTTAAGCAACACTTAAGGGCATTCTCTAGTCTCATGGGGCATGGTGGCACACACTTTTAATCCCAGCACCCAGGACGCAAAGGCAGGCTCCTCTCTGAATTCAAGCTATTCTGTATTCTTGATGAGCAGCAGAGAGAGTAAACACATCATTTAAGTGATACTGATTTGCTTTGTGACACTCATAGTTCGTATTCTGTTATAATATGCAGTTCATTAAAACATTCTCTTCTCCCAAAAGACGTTATTTGCCTGTCCTAAGAGGCTTCCCTGCAAAGTACATCTATGATCCTTGGAATGCACCCGAAGGTATCCAGAAGGTAGCCAAATGTTTAATAGGAGTGAATTACCCCAAGCCAATGGTGAACCACGCCGAGGCAAGCCGCTTGAATATTGAAAGAATGAAGCAGATCTATCAGCAGCTTTCCCGGTACCGAGGGCTAGGTATGTCGGTCACAGGTTACTTTTGGCTTGTCTCCTTCAGCTGTGCAGCTGTCACTGGATTTTGCCTTAGTCATAAGTTTAATAGGAAAATGTTTCTTTCCCGTTAGGTCTTCTTGCCTCGGTGCCCTCTAATCCGAATGGGAATGGAGGGCTCATGGGCTATGCTGGAGAGAGTGTTCCAGGCTGCAGCACTGGAGGAAGTAAGTGAGAAGTTTCTATGCTGCACTGTTTAGTAGCCTTACTGAAATAATAATCACTGCTTAGAAACTGTCTGAAATTATGAATTGTGTCCATGCATACAGTGCATACAGGGTTCTTGTTTCTGTGAAAAGACACCATGACATGGCAGCTCTTACAAAGGAAAACATTTAATCGAGGCTGGCTCGCTCACAGTTCAGAGGTTCAGTCCATTATCATCATGGTGGGGAGCATGGCAGCGTGCAGGGGCCATGTGGTAGAGAGGTTGCTGCTGCATGTTGGTATGCAGGCAACAGGAGGTAGAATGAGACACTGGGTGGTATCTTGGGCATATATGAGACCTCAAAACCTGCCTTTACTGTGACACTTGCTTCAGCAAGACCATGCCTACGCCATCAAGGCCACACCTCCCAATAGTGCCACTCCCTAAGAGATTTGGGGGGGCCAGTCACATTTCACCTACCACACATAATACAATCCCCTCTGTCCGTTGGTAACGTGTTAAAGATGCGAGAGTAGCTGAAGGATTTATCATATGGCTGCCTCATGCTTTTGCACATGAGTTCTTACAAAGTCTGTCTGTGATGGTGGTTAGTAATTTTAAATGTATGTAACATTAGTATCAAAAAAAGAGCACTTGCTGTTCTTGGCAGAGAATCCGATTCAGGTTGCCAGAGCACATGCTAGATGCTTCACAGCTGGCTGTGTGTAACTCCATCTTCAGGAATCCGACACCCTCTTCTGGCCTCTTTAGATACCTGCACACACATTGTGTGCATAAAGACAAGCAGACACAGACAAACATAAATTAAAAATACATATCTGTATTTTTTAAAAGTCAGTATATATTGGAAAGTTAAGGCATTATATTAGTTTTCTAAAGTTACAGCCAAAAATCACATGAGGCCAAGTAACTAGATTCAAAAGAAAGCATCATTTCAGAAGTGCTTTCTTTTTAGGTACATATTCTAAGCTGGTATTAAAAATAAAGCTTTTTTCTGTTTTTTTTTTTTGTTTCTTTTATTGTGGTGCTGAAAATCAAAGCCACAGTTTTCATGCTGGGAGGAGGTGTTCTACACACTGAGCTATTTTCACAATCTGAGAATAAAGTCCCTTTAAAAAGTAAATATTTGTAACCAGGAAGTTCCTATGTCTCTATAAAAGCTGCATTTATGCTGTCTTTCTAGGATTATTTTTTAGGAAAGAAAAACCTATTTTTATTGCCAGTCATGCACCCGGAAATAGGGGGTTGGCTCCGTGGTGACAGTGATCTCCTGGGGAATGAGTGGTGGGGTCCTCACTTGGTATTTGAGGAAACCATCTTTGGAAGGTTAAGCAGCTTAGCCGAGTTCTCCCAGCTCGTAAAAACTGCACAGGATTGTACGGCCGCTCTCAGCTCTCTCCCACCTCCTCTGCAGGTGTGGTATTGTATGCGTTGTTTGTGGGGTGAATATTTCATTGCTGGGACATGACCCACCCCCAGTTGCCAGGGTGACAGTCCACTTCAGAAAGGTTCCTTGGAAGGAAGTCTTTGGTGTGTCATTTTGAAAGTCTTTCAGATCTCTTGTTTAGCTCACAAGTGTGAGAGACAGAGCCCCTGGGGAGCACTGTGATGACAGGCAGGAAGCAGGGGGATGGCTCCGTTGGCTCCAGGTGCCTGCCACTGAACGGTGATGCTGCACTGCTCCCAAGTCCACTTTGTTTGGGATAACCTAAATCTAATCATGATAGCAAGTTAAGTGAGCTCCTTTTGCTTCATGAATTTATAAAAATAAGATAATTTTTCATGGATAGAATTAATCATGAAATTACTATATTCATGTTATTGTTTGCCTACACCGCTTTTTGGGCTCATTATCTGAAACATGTCATTTAAAAGACATGCAGAATATACAACCTACATAGTGCTTCCTGTCTAAATGAAGTATAGAGGAAAAAAAGTCACGAATTACACACACACACACACACCTCCAGCCACTGGTTGAGTGGGTGTAAGGGAGGAATCCCTGAGAGCCGACGGACCTAAGGCCAGTTTTTTTTTTTTTTAGAAGATGGTGGATTGACAGTGTTTTAATTGTCAGGTGGAGACGAAAATGTTTTAGAGCTAGACACTGGTATGTTGTGGGGAGATCGCTAGGGTTTTGCTCATGCCCAGCCCTATCCTTTCTGTGGGCTGTTTTCTACGGTGCCTCACCAGGCTCAGTGGTGTTTGGGTTGTGTTTTACCTCTGAGGTAATGGGCATCTCTCTTTGAGGGATTGCTTTTTTCCTTTTTTTAATGGCTGGAAAATTCTAACTCTCTGAAATGCAAATAACTCTTTTTTTGTTGTTTTTACATGTTTTTATGCTCAGGAAATTAGCTATAGACCCAGAATGAAATAGCTGCTACCTGTTTCCTAGTACCAAACTGGTTTAGTTTTAATTTAATTTTTGATATAATTTTTTATATTAAAAAACTACCTTTGTCAGACAAATGCAGATTGAAAGTGTTGTGAGGTAGTGCTTGACACACACCATGTAGAGTGACAGCCACCAGGCAGACTGAGCAGGGTGGTTCCTAGATGCCTGCCAGCATAGGGGAGAAATCCTAGTGCTGTGAGAAACAGGTGCCCAGAGGAGACCCTGGAAGCTGTGGAGAGAGAGCAGAGTGTAAAAAGGCATGAATTTACTGTGCAGCCCCCAAATCCCAGTCCTAACTAGTTTCCCAGAAGAAAACATACGTTCCCCACAGGCTAACAACTGATTGTGACAACTTGCCTTGTGTGCCCATGCATGCAATCAGATGTTAGTTTTAGAGCAGTGGCTCTCAGCCCTCCTAGTCCCTCATATTGTGGTGACCTCCAACCATGAAATTCTTTTCATTGCTCCTTTATAACTAATGTTGTTACTGTTAGGAATCATAATATAAATATCTATGTTTTCTGATGATTTTATGCACCACCCCCATGAAAGTATCATTCGGACAAAGGGGTTGCAGCCCCTTGTTGAGAAGCACCGCTTTACAGTAAGGTGTAAGTCAGTGTTCACTCTGGACTTAGGGTGTCTGCAGTGGCTGTGAGGGACCTTCCAGGTGGGAGGAAGTGTGGCTGTGGCTGCACAGAGCTAAATTAGCTCTAAAACAGAGCACTGGGCCTACTTAAAACAGATTAATCCAGTGACACCGAGGTGCACCTGGATCTCTGGGTCTGTGACGCACTCACCTGCTGCTGGCAGCCGTCAGGGTTAGGGCAGCCATGCTGTGCACTTGCTGCCTGATCTTCTGAGCCAGCTTACTCTCAGGTCATTGTTGCCCAGAAAACTCAGAATATCCTGGGGCAGTCCTTCCATTTGCCTTTGAGCATAAATTGCCCAGCTAGGCAGACACTAATATACACTTATGTAGCAAGAACTCAAGCTGTAAGTTGTTCAAAGTAGCGCTATATGGGAGGGAAAGGAGAGCCTTTGTCCTAGGCGAGCCCTGCTTGTGCTGTTGAGTCACCTCAGCCCAGATAAGTGCTGTGCCCGTCAGACTCACGGTAGACACGTGTGTGGTTGACATCTTATTTCTAGAGTGTGCATGCTTTTGTTTCATTTTAATGTGCTTTTAAAAATATGATTTAGGGAAATGAACTTAGCATCTAGAAAACTGATTAACTGATAATACAATTCCCTATAAGCAGTTGTGTGTTGTGGGAGGCTGCTTGTTCATTTTCCAGCTGCCCAGACTCCCAAATTAATCACACAGAAACTGTATTATTTAAGTCACTGCTTGGCCAATCACTTAATCACCAGTATTGCTAGCAAGTTTTTGCATCTTTGCTTAACCCATTTCTATTATTTTTATGTTTTACCATGAGGCTCCTGGCCTACCGGCAAGGTTCCAGCTGGCAGCTCGTGCCTTTCTCCTCTGGCAGCTCCATGGCTTCTCCTCCTCTACCTGCTTGGAACTCCTGCCTTGTCCTATTCTCCGAAGCCCCTGGCCGAAACAGATTCCTTCATTAACCAGTTAACAACACATAGACAGGACTTCCCTCACTAATTGTTTTTATGTGTTCAAGTGAAATGGATCTGTATGAGAAGTCATGGTTTTAATAACTTGTGCGCTTAAAGCTCAAGAACCATTGTCTCTTTTGAGACAGGGTTTCTCTGTGTAGCCCTGGCTGTCCTGGAACTCACTCTGTAGACCAAGCTGGCCTCAAACACACAGATCTGCCTGGCTCTGCCTTCCGAGTGCTGGGATTACAGCCACGTGCCTAGTTTTATGCGATGTTGAGGGTTAAACCCAGGGCTGCCTGCGTGTTGGCAAGTGCTCTACCACCTGAGCTGCATCCCTGCCCTGCCTCCTACTCTATTTGACAGTCTGGCGGTTGGTCTTAGGCCAGCCTCAAATTCGTCTTCCCTCCAGGGTGCTGGGGTTATGGACATGATAAACAGTTGGCAGGTTTGGTGTTTGTTTGCAAAGGAGATCTCAAAGGAAACTGGATTTGTTTAAGAATCAGAAGCTATTCTCTCCCAGAGCCGTGTGAACTAGATCAGTCCCTGGGACCCACTGGGAGAAGGAGAAATAACCTCTACACAGTTCCATGTGCATGCATGCAAGTGCACACACACATGCCACATATATACAATACACTGAACATACATACACATACATCTCAAAGTAATTTTTATTAGTGTAAAAACAAAAACTGCACACTACATTCTCAGCCATTAATTGCTCATTGTGTTGTGAACAGTATCTTACAAAAGCAATGTGAGGGAGAGAGGTTTATCTTAACTCATCATAGTCAAGGATAGGATCCACCATTGCCAGGAAGCAATGGCGGCAGGAATAGAGGCAGCTGGTCACGTGACATCCACAGTGAAAAAGCAAGTGATGGATGCTGCTCAGCTTGCTGTATCCTTTTATTCGGTTGGGAACCCAGCATATGGGAAGATGCTGCCCACAAGGGTGAGGTGCTCAGAGACTTATGTCTTAGGTCATTGTAGACCTTGTCATATTGACAGTGTTAACCACTATAGCAATTTAGGTAATTGTGTTAGAAGGCCTTTTACAGGCTCTTCTCCCAGACTGCGCATAGGCCTATAGTGAAGAGTAGGCATAAATGATTCATTTTAGGGGGAATGATAAAATAATAATTCTCAGTGTAATTTAGAAAGCTCAGAAAAATATAAAACAGAAAAGATGCCTTCTATATTTCCATTTAACATAGACTTATTATACAATTTCAGTGCATCTTTTCAGAATCTGAATTTCATATATGCATGTTTTAACCAAATTCACCCCTTTTCCCTCTCCTCCATTCCCTCACCCTCACACACACACACACACACACTTCCAATTCCCTGCCCTCTATTTAAAACACTCACTGAGTCCTTCTGTTGAGTTTCCTTGTTAAAAATGTGATGGTTTTTGTTTTATCTTATATTTTTTTCGTGTTTAGTTGTTATCTCTTAGAAGCCTGTTCCTTTCTTTTTTTGATATTTATCTATTTATTTTGTATACAATATTCTGTCTGTGTGTATGCATGCAGGCCAGAAGAGGGCACCAGA
>LOEQ01000017.1:268254-279437 GCA_001685075.1 Bramus lutescens
CCTTTGGAAGAGCAGGCAGTGCTCTTAACCTCTGAGCCATCTCTCCAGCCCAAGCTTGTTTCTTTCTACAGAGAGACAGAAAGGGAGTGGATCCAGAGAGGAGGGGAAGTGGGGAGGAACTGGGAGGCATAGAGGGAGGGGAAGCTGTAATCAGAATATATTATATAAGAAAAGAATCTATTTTCAATAAAAGGGAAAAAGAAATAAGTAGTCTTTTGGCATTCTTTTATTTCTTTACTAACCAGGGTTTTTCTATTTAGTCATAGCTGGCCTGGAACTTGCCATGTAAGCCAGGCTGACCGCAAACTTGTGGAGTCTTCCTGCCTTGACCGCCCCAGTGTTGGGACTGTAAGTCCACACCACTATGCCCAGCAGAAATAAGTGTAGTCTTGAGCTGACCTACACCATGGGCCGTGTGGCTATATTTTCTTTTTCCCTCGCTGGTATGTTTTGAGTTCTTTGTTTTGGTTTTGTTTTGTTTTGTTTTTGAGACAGTTTCAAAGTCTGGCTTTGATGCAGTAGAGGAGGATGCCCTTGAACTTCTTACGCCTCCTAGCCCGTCCCTCTTTTCTGGGCTTACCAACATGTAGCACACCTGGCTTACATAGACTTTTCATAACCTGGGCACAATGACAAAAAAAATGACTGCATAAAGTTTCCCTGTGCTAGGAAGTCAATTTCTTTTTGAAAGCGTTAATAAAATTGCTTAGGGAACTGTTTCATGTCTGTGTCTTGTCTTCGTGACCTGAATTGTTTAACTCTCGTTAGAAGACCCTTATTCCCTTGTCTCCAGTGAAATACATTTTTAACGGGCTCTGACAGAGGAATATGTACAGAAGGGCAGGACTGAAGGAAAGGTATCTGTTCTCCCTGGTGCCCGTGTATTTTGTTCACGATTCCAGTTATCATCCGGAACTGATAGACTGCGCTTGATAATAACCCGAGTTTAGTCCCCGACTTCCACTTTGGGTGGCTTATAGATACCTGGTGACTCCAGCTCCATTGGCTTCTGGTGCCTCTGGCCTCTGTGGGCACCTGCACTTATACGCCATCCCCACATACAAACACATAACTAAACATAAAATAAACCTTTACACATGTAAAAACCAGCTGTGGTGATACATATCTGGAACCTGGCCCTGGCAGGAAACAAGAGGCTCCTGGAACCCACGGGCCGTTCAGTCTAGCCAGTTGGTGAGCTCTGCACTCAGTGCAAGACCCTGTCATAGAGAAAGACACCTAACAACCTCTGCTCCATACATATGAGTACATACATGACATGTACATACACACAAAATACATACATGTAAATACTACACACAAAATAAAAATAAAATACCATCACTTGTTGAATTGTCAGTGGTCAGCCCAAACTTTAGTTTTATTGATTTTGAGATGTGATTTCTGGCCCAGAGTAAAGATGTAGAAAAGTTAAATACAAATATTAAAAAATAAAAAGTCTTTATAGTATACATCTTGGGTTTTTAGATATTTTCTTTTGTTTGAAATACAGGTTGCTCTCAAGGAAGTGGTATTTTGCATTACGCTCACGGAGACAGTCAGCAAGGTAAGGACGAAGCAGTCGAGCACTCTGTGCCCTGCTCCTGGCCCCACCTCACACACCCTTTGTGCCTGTGCAGGGAGAAGCTCCGTGGGCCCAGGCCTCAGCAACGGGAAGCGCCCTAGTCAGGAAGAGGACACACAGAGCGCTGGCCCCAAAGTCCAGCGACAGAGCAGTCACTGATGTGGTAAATACCTGGGGGACCGGTCTGGTCTCTGGGATGTATGTGCAGCTGTTATAACCCAGTTAATGGCTGAACAGGAGGCAGCACTGCGCCCGCTCCCTGAACCCGCTGTGTTTCAACTTGAAAAGCTGTGGTTTTGACAAAGACAAGGTTTTCTTAGGATATGACTGTGAGCCTAAAATACAGGAGCCTGCTCCTTTCAGTAACTTTAATATGCTCTCTTAAACCTTCACCCCAGACCTTTACTCTAAAGATTGATCATTAAGGAGGGAAGAGGTTTGAGACACGGTCTCAGTGTGTAGTGCAGGCTACCCGTGACCACATGCACAGGCTAGCCCCATACCTGCAGCGGTCCTGCTGTGTCGTCTTCCTAAGTGCTAGTGTTGCACAGATACGTCATATGTTCAGGTCATGCCTCTGCCTTCTCTGCTGTGCATTAAATTTGTGATTCTGTTTTGTGTTAAGAAAAATATTTGCATACTACTTTTGCCAGTTTTGAAAGATTTTTCATGCTTTTGGTTATCTTAAACTGTTTACATTATCATGTAATTTTATGCCACCTAGTTATAATTTTATAGGTTATAATTATAATTTATATAATTTATAATTATAGTTATAATCATAAGTTAAAGTCAGTAAATGCTCATCAATTTTTTTATTATCTAATTCTTTGCAGCAAGTTTTAATTGATTTTTTTTTCCCCTTTAAATCACAGAAAACATGCAAGAGGATTTCTGGCGCACCTGAAATTGGTGGGGAGGTCACTTTGCTTCACTTAGATTATTTAAAATGCCCTTCATTTGTGGAAAGCAGTTAGATTTTGAACATATTATTTCTAATAACATTTCTGTGGTTTTTAACTTTTTAATATCACATAGGACAAGTGCTAATTTGTATATAAAGAACTTGGTAAAAGATTTGCTTAATGTAAATATAGTCACAGTTAGTATAGACTCATCAGTATATTTTTGATAATTTTTCATGTATGGTAAAAGTTAAAGTTAACAGATATTCTGATATAAAACTCGAGTTTTGAGAGCCATTGCAAGAAAATGGGAAGTTTTTAGACTTTCTTAAAATACTTTGTTAAAATTTTAGGACACATTTTTCTTGATATCATTGTTTAATCTAATTTTGCAGTGTTTGATAATAATGCTTTCGAAAATCCATGAGACCCAGTGGGTAGAGAATTCCTCTGTTAGCACAGTTTGTCACAGCCGTGTGTGCAGCTGCTCGGACTCACACAAGTGGGTTTGCTCACTTCTTTCTGTATCCCCATTTGTTTTGTTCATTTATAGCTAAAGTGACTTTTGTTATTAAAGTATATGCAGATATGGAATCTTGTGTACTTGGTGTCTATTTTTTCATTTTGTTTGTTTTGGGTAAGAGAATTGTTGTGTGACATGTGTTACAAATTAGAGACAAATAATAAGAACCACGTGTCACCATTTTGAATGAAGGAACAAGTATTATCAATCTAGCAAACTGATATTTTTCATAATTATCTAAAAGAAAGATTTAAAATCTCATTTGTTTGTATCACATAAAGGGCAGGCTGTGTGAGCAGCAGTTAAGAGTGTGGTTCTGAAGTCAAAGCCTGTCTTTTCCCAGTTGTTAGCTTTGAGATATTGGGCAAAAGCTTACCTATCCGTCTTCATTTTACCATCTTAAAATGGAAATGAGAATAGTATCTGCTTTATAGTCCCAATTTATACAAAGTGCTCATTAGCAGTGCAGGACAGCCCATGCCAGCAAATGTTAGCCTGGCTCCCCGGGTTGTATGGGTTAGGCGCCGCTCCCAGTCACCCCCTTAATGTGTTCCACTAGGCACCTTCAACTAAAGGCTATTACAGCCACTGGCTTTTCCTTTTCCTGTCTTGAGTAGTAACGTTTGTTACTCAACATAGTAACGTTGTACACTCAGCATAGTGGGGGTGTGGGTCAGTAGTAGTAGAGCATTTGCCTACAGTGTGTAAGGCCCTGGGTTACATCCTCAGTACCACACACACATAAACACACACACACACGCCATACACACACACGCACAAACACAAAATCAGTGTAATTTCATTTTAAAGGTAACTAAAAGGATAAATTTGAGTCAAGATGCAGAAACATAATTTTATATGACAGGCTTTGAAAAATGTATACTGGATAGTAAATTAATAATGCTCAATAAATTTCAATAATAAGAAAAAGTTTTGTGGTGACCGCTATCACAAACAGTAGCGTTCCAGTTGTCTTCACTAAACCCTCCTGTGGGCCTGCCTGATGAGTGTCCTGGCAGAACTGCAGAAGTCAGCGGCCTGAGTATCATCGCCATCCCCGGGGAGAAGATTCACTGTTAATATAAGGAAGTATGTATCTTGGCATAGGAATGCTGCCATCACGTGGTGTTTCTCAGCAATCGATTTTCTGAAAGCTGCTCAGCTTGGTCTACACTGTGGCCAGAAAGAATCACTGAAGGGAAGGCCAGCTTGCCGGTCCTTGAATACAGAGTTCTCCCCGCAGAGTTAAGTCATCGACACCCTACCAGAGGTTGAAGTATTAAAAATCTTTTATCTAAGCCAGGTGGTGATGGTGCCTGCCTTTAATCCTGCCTCAGGAGGCAGAGGCAGGAGGATCTCTGTGAGTTTGAGGCCAACCTGGTCTACAGAGCAAGTTCTAGGGCAGCCAAAGCTACACAGAGAAACTCTGCCTCTATAATAGTAATTATTATTTGTTTGGCTTCCCGAATTATTCTCTTAGCTTAAGAACAACTTTATTACAGAACAACCATAGTACAGGTTACATGAAACCCCTGGCAGTGCCAGGAGAGGGAGAGAGAAGAACCATGCCTTTTAAGCTGGATGTAGACAGATGATTGGGGAAGGAAAAGGCACACCCAAGAGCACAAGTGGCCCAGTGAGCAGAGGAAAGAGCCAGCTTCCTGAACCCCGGAATTCTTATGACTACACACTTTGGAAAACTGAATTGAGGGAACCAGACTTTTGAATTAACTTACAAAGTTTCCTCATTTCCTTAATGTTCTGCTACTATGATCAAACACCATGACCAATGCAATTCATAAAGGAATGCATTTTACTTGGATTATGGGTCCAAAGGATTAAACTCCGTAACAAATCAAAGGAACAGTTTGAGAGCTCACATCTTGGTCCACAACTAAGATTTAGCAGAGAGAATGTCTGAATGTCTGGAAATGTCAAAAGTCTGAAACCTTAAATCCTGCCCCAATACTACACCTTTTCCAACAAGCACACACCTCTTTATCCTTCCCAAACACTTCTGCCAGCTGGGGCCTGGCTGTTCAAACAGTGAGCGTGTAAGGGCCATTCTCATTCAAACCACTATAACCATTATAATTTCCATGCATTGCTTATATCCTAGAGACCTCAGAATTGTCTCATTTTTGTAATTTTCTTGAAAATATGCAGGGTAGTAGTCCCATCATGGTGTTCCTCCTAAGGCTTTTTCTGTGTGCACTGTGCCATCATGGCAAAATCTGAGCGACATTCGTCTGATACGGTTGGCACAGTTAGTGTCCACCCTTGATTGCAGTGTGCAGGGTCATACTCCTCCAGCAGTCATGCGGAGCGCTGGTGCAAACCTCCCGTGCCCTGGTGCTCGCTTCTGCTCCCCACCTCCTGACAGTGACTGCATGGCGTGCGATTCCAAGTCTTGACTTCACAACCTGTAACTGTTTCTTTTTTGCTTGAGTTTGTTTCATGGTGGTGGTTTTGGTTTGTGTTTGTTTTTTGAGATCTTATACTGCAACCTAGGCTGGCCTGGAATTTACTGTAGCCCAGGCTCTCCTTGAACCAATCCTCCCTCGTCCACCTTTTGAATGCTAGGCTTACAGGTGTGACGGCTGTTTTTTCCTTTTCTATGTCTTACTGGAATTTCCTTTTTCCAAATGAGAATAGTGCATCCAGAATTCTTGCAAGAAAGACTGCAATAAATTCGCAAATAGTGTCGATGTACCAAGAAGGCTTATTGAACATAAATACCGTACCCTCTGTAATAGCTGCTCAGTTAATTCCAGAGTGTCCTACAGAACAGAATTGATCTTGAGAATTCAGGACTCTGCTTCTGTGAAACTCAAGAGCAAGTCGTTGGTTCCTCCAACTAAAGCCCAGAGCACAAACCTCAAGGGGCAAGGCTGCAATCAGATTTGATTGCCATCTCCTGAGTCCTGACTGTGGGTCAAGCCTTGCTCTTGAGAACATAATCAGTAACCATGGGTCTCTGCTCTACAAGAGGGGTGGGGAGAGAGCAGCAGCTCAGTATATCCCAGCCTAGTGTGTGAGGTCCTGGGAAAGACCATTTTCCTTGCTCCGCTGCAGACAACACAGAGTGGGCACAGGGTACTCTGTCCGGGGTAGCGCTCAACTCTCATTGTGATTGATACGTTGTTAATGTGATTCATTTCTGGCCTGTGTGTTGCAGTTCCACACGCTTGGCGCTGAGGCGGCAGGCCCATAAATGTTTGCTTGTTGGGTGGATGAAAGATTCTGGCTTTGTTGACTTTGAGTTCGGGCATCACGAATGAGAGACCGTGAAGCTCTAGGCCCTTTATCAGGAGTTCACAGCAGCGATGGAGCGGGGCAGGGAGATCAGGTTTCAAAGTTTTAAACTGTTCATAGAGTTCTGAATGACTCCATCTTACAGACAACAGCCTCTGGTACTGTTCTTTCTTAAGGGGCTGTGACTTTCTCCAAGGGGCAAAGCCATCAAACCGCCTAAGCTGGCTGAGACAGAATCGCCAGGTAGCACCGGCCAACAGTAGTCCTGTTGTGACACGCTGATTCCCACAGGACAGCGACGCAGCCTGTATCCCGTGGAGATTAACCGACGCGAGGCCCCCACCCGCACCGTGCCTGCTCATCAGTTACCCGAGCTCTGATTGGTTACCAGCCAAGGGCAAAGCGCAGCCGCCTACCTGTTTCTAGGGAGGAGAGGCCTGCGGAGCTGGGTGGGAACTCAGGACCCGGGGATCCCCGCTGTGCCCTTTGCTCGCACTGCCGCCCACAGGTGAGCCACCCCCCCTTTCCTCCAGCTCGGACTGAGCCCCAAACCAGCTCACCGGAGTCAGGGTTAGCAGCTGCCCACCGAGAACTTCCCACAGACGTTCAATGGGTGTCACCATGAGTTTCTCCAGAAGACGGGAACCTACTCAGGCCCCTGTATCGGCCCTGGCAGTGCTGATTCCTCTGAGCAATTTTTTAGCTGCGATTTTGCTTGCAAAATTAGGATCCGCTTAAACTTTAGATCAGAAATTAATTGGTGTTATCGGGTGAACTGTTTTAAGTATACAAAAATGCATGTCACACCTCAAGATTGCTTAAGAAACGCGAACCCTTAGAGAGCAGATCATGTGATCTTTTTACCAAGTGCATCTCCTCATCTCCGTACATAGGACTCAAGGCCAAAAGTAGGACTACCATTACTGAATGGCAGCCTTGGGAAAGCTGCCATACTCGCACCCGTCTTTAAGGTGGATTGTGGTCTAGTGAGCGTAGATGTGAGGGTTTTTTTTAAATATTCTTAATGACTTGTAATATTAACCCATTTAATACGCACTTTCACCGAGAAGTGACTTCCCCGTGTTCCTGTTGCCCACACTGCCAGCACAGAAAAGTGAAGTAGCTTCCCGAAGTTATGGCTAATTGGAAATTAACCCCAAAGCGGTGTGGCTGTGCAGAAGTAACTCAGTTTTTGCCCTCTGCATTATTCCATGGCCTTGCTCTGTTAATTTGATTTCATTGCTTCGTGGACCATGTTCTCTGCTCGTTACAGAAAGTAAACAGCAGGGTCCACCTGTCGTCGTGTGTGCAGGAGACCTAGTGCCTAGCACCCCTGATGGCAGCCTGAGCTTAAAAAGCAAAGCAGAACAAAAAGAAACTGCTGATAAACGCTACTGTGAAAGTCGTAAGCACAGGGGAAGGTGCCTACTACTCCTTCCCAAAGTCAGTGTTGGCAGTCTGCGAAGCGCAGAGATGTAGCTGTTAGAGAACGGCGATGCGATGCGAAGGGTCTTCTCTTGTGAGATACCGACATAGAAACATGGATCGCCACTGCCATCCTAGGTAGAGTTGCAGTCCCTGGTGGCATAAAAGCCTATAAAGGGGACATGAGGTTTCACCTAAAAGGTCCTTAAGAAAGTGACACTTAGTTCTGCGAGTTAGCACAGTGAGAGTAGCCCAGGGCCTTTGAAGGCCGGAGTGGGAACAGTTAGTGCCTCAGGGACAGAAAGTGATTGTGGATTGTGAGGGTGGGAGGTGGGGATTCAGGTGGCACCAAAACCCAGAGTCTTTTCTACAAATGGCTGTGTGTCTATCCTAAAGTGCCGCTGAGAAGTCTGTTGCAGGGGGGGTGACAGGGTCACATCTGAGATGCTGCGGGGAAGCCCCAGGTGAAGAAACTAAAGCTCTAGACAGGCATGGGCTCTTTGGGGACAGACTGTAAGGTAAGAAGGAAAGGATGCTTGCTTATGTGGTTTCTCCCTCCCCCCCTGAAAACATACCCGTTTTTTAATGTATTTTTAATTAAAATATAATTATATCATTTCCCCTTTCCTTTTTCTTCCCCTAACCCTTTGCCAAGTACACATACACATTACTCTCTCAAATTCGTGGTCTCTGTTTCTTTAATTGTAATATATTTTGGTTTTTTGAGACAAGTTGCTACTTTACAGCCTAGGCTAACCTGAAAATCTCAAGGTAGAACAGGCTGACCTAAACCTCATCCCTCAGCCTTCCTAGGCTGGAATTTCAGATTACCAAGCCTAAAGATGAGGCTGTGGAGGGACAGGGGGAGGAGTCCTAAGAACACAGAGAGGTAGCTTAGAAGTCAAACAGAGAACATTTTGAAAAACAAGTGGTCGAATAATGCCGAAAGCTCCAAAAACCAAGAGAAATAGGACTTGGAGCTACTCAGCAGCTCTGATTGCAGGGCAGCTGCCTTTATTGAGAGCCATAAACAGAATAGGAAGGACCTGCAAGAACCTGCAAGGATCTGCAAGAATCAGCTAAGAGGATGGAACCGCAGGGACCATGGGAGGAGTGGCAGTAGTGGTGAGCATCAGAACTGCAGAAAGGAGAGGTGGAGGAGAGGGTGCAGCTGAAGGAGTAAACGTGAGAGACCGCATTTGGATATTGTAGTCTTTATTGCTCTTCGTAGATAATGTGTTGGCCTTTTATTAACGAGTTGAAAAAAGTATTTAGGGGCCGTGAGGAGATGTGCGCCAACGCATGTGTGGAGGTCGGAGCTCAGTTCTCTCCACCGTGTTTGCCTCTAAGTTTAAAGTCAGGTCAGCAGCCTTGGTGACGAGCACCTTGGTAGTGGCATTTCATTTGTATTTTAATAAATAAAGCTTGCCTGAGGAACAGAAAAGTAAAACAGCCACACTGGCCAGCCTTACAGACCAGTCAGCAATGTCACACCTTTAATCCCAGTAGCCGCACTAACTTGCCATAGAAACCAGACAGTAGGGGTGCATGCCCTTAATCCCAGAACTAGAGAGGATTATAAAACAGGAGGAGACAGCTCTCAGACACAGTCTCATTCTGAGATTCCTTTCAGACTGAGGTCGAGGTAAGAGCCAGTGACGGGCTGCTTTGCTTTTCTGGTCTTACAAGTTGAACCCCAGTATCTGTCTCTGAGTTTTTAATTACCGTGCTTCACACCTTTACCTGCCGAGCTATCTCGCTGGTCTTTAGTTTCTTGTTGAGGTACAAAGTTGTAGGATATGGGTAGAGTTCATCAAAAATCTTCTGGCGAGGATTCCCTACTCCAGTTGCTGTTGAAAACATTTATGGGAGGAGCCAAGGTGGGCTGGAGGCTTGTGAAGGAAGAAAATACAGGATGTGGTGGAACCAGAGTTGGACACGGAGCCAAAGATGTGACTGCATCGCTCAAGCGCACACAAAGCTCTAGCAGATGTGGAGTTGCTTTTTATGAATGACAGGAAGTGGCTACTTGAGGTGGAATCCATTCCTGGTGAAGATGACAGACAGCAAGGGACTTAGAGTCACATAAACTTAGTTGATAAAGCACTCATTCGGTCCGAGAGGCCTGGCTTGGGATTTTAAACACTTCTGCTTGAGTCAAATACTATCAAACAGCATTGAATGCTACAAAGAACTCTTTGGGGAAAAGGTCAATTGAAGCAGCGGACTGCATTGTCTTATTCTGCAGGGATAGGATGGCTAAGCAAGTCAGGGTACTTGTGAGTCAACCTAACAGCCTGAGTTCAATCCCAGAACACACGTGAAGGTGGAAATGGGGATCCAAGCCCACTGAGTTGTCCTCGGACCACATCAGGTGCCTCTGCACACATACAATAACAACAAAGGGTATTTTTAAAAAGTACATTTTCAAGTCATCCCAACCTTCAGCATTCAGCGTTAATCACTCAACAGCCATCAGTTTCAGGGACGGCAAAGCCATCTGCCACCAAGATCGCAACCAATAAAGGCTCAGATGATCATTAGCATTTTAAGCAATGGAGTGTTTTTTAAATTAAGGTAATTTTTGTATATATAACAGAGTGTAGTCAACAGAGTGTAGAGTGTTGTAAACAGCATTTATACGTACTAGAAAACCAAAAAGTTGAAGGGGAAGTCTGGTGTACTCGGTGAGGCAGGAACAAGGCAGAGAGGGAAGGGAGAGTTGGGCAGGGCAGCAGCAGGCTACAGATCTGAGTTGAGAGGATTCAGGCTGTTGGTGGACAGTGCAGAAAAGGGCATTTCCCACTGATTAAGATGGTCTGTCAGAAGAAGGCGAATGTGCAGCACAGACCAGGAGCGGAGCAGCCTGGCCAAGTTAAATGGGTGGGGAAGGCCTGCTAACAGAGCTCATGCTGATGGATGCTGAAGGAGGCATCGTAAATTATGGAAGGACCTTGCTCCAAATGAGGTGGAAACACTGGAGGTTTTCCTCTGACCTCTGTGTGGGTGCTCACTCTCTCTCACACACACACACACAGTCACACAAAGAATCTGCTGTGAAAAAAATGTGCCTTGTTTTGACACTTGGTGGAACATGAAAGGACTACTAAATGAATGAAATAAGCCAGACATTTTTTTAAAAAATGTGTGATATGGCTTCACTTATTAACCTACCTGGAACAGGAATGGAGATGAAAGAAAGTGGCGTAGAGATTTCCAGTCGTGAGGTCAGGGATGGAGGGTTATTGTTTCATGGGTACAGAACTCGTGTTTGACCAGAAAAGTCCTAGATACAGAGGTTTATAGTTGTACAGCATTGTCAAAGTACCCTATCCACTGAGATACTACCATGCCTTTATTAGCATCTTACCACAACTTGTTAAAACGTGAGAGCTCTAACTCATGCCTGTAACACCAGCATGTGGGCGCTAAAACAGAAAGGACTGCAACATAGGAGTCTCTCTCTCTCTCTCTCTCTCTCTCTCTCTCT
>LOEQ01000017.1:286206-296259 GCA_001685075.1 Bramus lutescens
GAATGGGCTGGGAGGAGTGGGCTGGTGTGAGAGGAGGGCTCAGGACACATGTCAGTCAGCAGAGCATATAGGACATGAGAATCTAAGTTAGATTTGATTCCTAGAACTCACATAAAAAATGCCACTTATGATGACACTTAAAACCCCAGCCCTGGAGAAGTGAGCATGGGACCCCTAGCATTGTACACTAGAAGTGTTCCCTAGGTATAACTCAGTGTTCACACCTCAGTGTGCCTGAGCACGACCTGCAAGAGTTGTGAAAGCCTTGGCCCCACCCTGGAGACTGAGCAAACACAGATGACAAAACCTAGACATCTGAACTTTCACTCTCTTAGTTTTTCAACTGTTTTTATTTTATTGTTCTATCTACATCCAGATTATCACGTCTGTCAACTACCATCAAAAAACTGACTACAGCACTTTCCTCAACTGCTATGTAACAGAAAGTTTTAAGAAGAGCCTGTTTACGAATTGCCTTTATTTCTGTAGATCTTTATGAAACATTCCATCTTTGCAGATCATAGTCCTTTATTATCAGATTCGTGTGTCCTTTCCCATCCCTTTAATACAAAAAAGAACAACCCACATTATTCAATCAGCTACTTTCATGTGACATGTCACTAAATACAGTATTCATAAGTCAACATTAGATCATTTATTCAAGTGGATCACACAAATTTATCTCCACTGTGCCCAAACCCACTAAAAAAAAAAGAAAAAAAAAAGGAGCTGAATACCAGATGCTTCCAGATGTATACAACAACCATAGTTTTGGAAGTGAGCTAGTCCTGTTTAACAGATCACACTGCTAGTCTACGTAAACAAACAGGAAGAGACCTAAGTGTATAGCTGTACACACCATCAAATGCAAGCTCATCTCAGCAGAAGGATAATTAACTGTACATCTGCACAGTTCTGCTACTGCTGTAAATGCCCCTCTGAGCAACATTGCACTTTAGCATTTAGGAATATGGAGAAAATTTACCAGGTGGCTTTTCTGTAGCAGAAATTAATCACAGCCATCTTCCTCAAGTGATTTTAAAGACAAGCAAAGTTGAAAATAAATATGCAAGCACATATAAACCAGTCTTGAAGTTAGAAATACAAACCAGCAGTAATTTCTAAATGGCAAGAATCGAGTTCTCCAACACCAGTATTTAGATCACTGAGAATGGGTCTATTCATTTTGGAATTAAAAAAATATCATTTGTTAAGACATTTCACCAGATGTACCAACAAATGTCTCTTACATTACACTGCATGAGATAAATGGCCATTTAATCCTTCTGAATTTAATTCCTTAATGATTTTCAGTTCTGTGTAAGCATAAAGGTCCAAGAACATTTACAGATTTGCTTGAAATTCCTGCTGTTATTCATGACTGCATTTAAATTTTCTACTTTTATCCAGTTGTTGACCCACATGAGTTACAAACATTGAAGCCTGCATGCGAGGGTGATCTTCTCACGTTCTCAGACACTACACTTTGACTTATTTATGTCAAGGCACCACTCCCTTCCTCTCTCCAGGGAATTAGAAAGGGCAAAATGAAGACATTTCTAGTTTTAGGTATAAAGAAAATTAAGGGTTTTCCCCAGGCTTAGCTTATAAGATAAATGCCAAATACATGTTTCACTTACTAAAATTTTCATGAAACTGAACACTAAAACAAAACAAATGGACTTTTGAGTTAGGTTCTGTGAGAATAAATGAGCTATGATGAACATTCAGACACAACACACTCACCACCCATGCCAAAGTCAACTCCCTACCTGACACTGGCTTTAAAAACGGTGTCTACATCCGCTTTAAAGGGCTCTAGAAGAACACGTGTTAAAGCACAAGTGAATTCTGCTGCACGTGTAGCTCAACTGGTGCAATCCTGGCCTAACTCGCATTCAGCCCCGGGCTCCATCCCCAGCATCACATAAACCCCAGCACTTGGGAAGCGAAGGCAAGAGGATCAGGAGCTCCAGGTTTCCCTCTGCTATGTTCAAGACCAGTCTAGGCTGCAGGAGATACCATCTCAGAAAACAAAACAAACGAACAAACAAACCTATATAAGTCACTGAAAGCACTTGTGTATTTTTTTATTCAAAGCCAATGTGTGGAGCCCATCTCATTCATTTAAAGAGTCAATTCTCATATATGTGTGGTTGCTTTTATTGTATTTTTAAAGGAATTGCTACTGATAATTTAAGACATCCTAAAGACAGAAGATGCATGGAGGATTATCTTTGATGCTTCAGATAATTATAAGAACTTAAAAACTAATACTTGTTCCTTCTTAATATAAAACTCTTCCCACACAGCTTCTGATCAGCTAAGAAATATTCCCTAGGCACTGTGGGTTCTATTAACGATGGGCCCACGAGCCCAGCTGAAGCCTATGTCTGATGTTAACGCCTGACAGCAAAGAAGCACTGTCTTACTCACCAACACAGGAGCCGCCTTCACTCAATACTCCTGAGATTCTTAAAAGGGAAAACTAGTTTTACAACCTTTAAAGGAATTCACTGATAATTATAAGAACTGCACATATTTACAGTATTAGAAAAGATGTTTTCTTTTGTAAGGCATCAATGATTAAACAAAAAGACTTATCTAACAAAAAACAATTAACAGTATCATAAAACCATGTATCTTCTAAATTTCTGAATTCCTGCAACTTTTCTGCCATCTTAAATAAGAACGCCTCTTGGCCTAAACCACCATTGTTATAAAAAACTAAGACATCTGAAACTATTAGGCACATCAAAGGTACAGTTTATGTGGTTCAAGAGTCCCTTTGTAAGGGGCACATGAGTTACCTGGCACACTGTACACATGGAACTGTAAAGTCATCTGCTAAGTTGAACTTTCACATTTTTAGTCAAACTGAAAGATTTAGAGCAAATATTTAAGCATACCATATCTTCTGTTACAACTGAGCAAGTGTAACATTTTACCAGATAAAAAGCTGGACTTAAGTGTGAAAAGCCTCCACACACTGAAAGTATTGGTCTCTTCTTGTTTTAGAGAAGCCAGCCATCAATACTTTGAGCATAGCAGTTTAGCAGTGGGCTTGGCTGTAGTCTGTGATTGAGCAGTTCAACGCCACTGGCGTCGTATTCTGTGGAGCAAGGGTGCCAGCGCACAAGTGCACGCGTGTTCCTGTCCCTTAGTCAGACTTGTCTTTCTTCTTTCCTGATAAGGGCACTTTGTTTACAACAGCAGAACCCACAGCCGTCACACCTCCAGCCACAGCAGACACGCCGCCTTTCACCAGCCCTATTCCCATGGAAGGCACAGTTGTAACAGCTGTTCTGGTCACTTCCAGACCCTTTCCACCAATCCAAGCCACACCACCAATGGTGGCACCAACAGCTCCCTTTGTAACACTGAAGATCCCTCCAGTCACACGAGACAACATGCCTGGCTGCTGCTGTGGGTGATCCTTCACTGACCCTAGTGAGAGAAAGCAGATGACAGTCAAATACGAGTCAGGACAAACAAACGCCTTCCTCACAACCAGGAGCTCCATCTGACAAGCCCCTTTACTGAGCAGTAAGGAGCTCTGGCCTAAGTACAGCTGCACAAATTTTATATTATACCTTGGTCTAGAGCTAAGTCTTCTGAAGCAAGGTCTTGTTAATGTAACCCACACTTTCCTCTGCCTCACAAATGCTGAGTTTACAGCCATAGACCAGCACACTTAGTGTTCTGTAGCAATTTCCTCAAGATGAAAATCTTCTTTTTTGGAAGGAAGCTGGTTAAGACACAGATTATTTTATTTAAAAGGAGATGAAATATTCCATTCTACATAGAAGCTCGTTAAGCTCAAAAGCAAACAAATCAAAACAGCTTCAGGAAGTTCCTGAAACTGACCAGATTCATTAGGCCCCTCCCTTCCCGAGCATATGTGAACTGTAAAGACTGCTTGGAGCCATTCAGACCAGCTAAGGGGCCTGGAAGAAGCACAGACCAGCTGAGCAAACTGGACAGGGCATTCCCCAACCTGCTGAGCTGCATCCGGGCTGTGTGATGTGCTCCAGGTTTCCAGCTGCTGTGAGCTGTCACCCACACTGGAGTGGACTTTGGTGGTGCAGCTGCCTTTGAACCGTTCCTACTCCTATATGTAACTCCAGTTACACTCACTGGTTCACCAAGGTGGACTTTGGTCTATTGGTGGCTCCCTATCTGGAGTGAGCAGACGTCTCTGTGTCTACCCTGGAATAGTATCACACAGCAAGTGCAGCCAGGGCTAAGTCTTGTCTACAACAAGACACACTGTAGAGACTAACCTGCTTCAGTTCAGTTACTAAAATTTTACCTTAGGAAGTATAAAAAAATTATAAACATATGTATCCCTTAATTTCTTGTGCTGATTCAATCAATAATTACTAAAATAACCATCTTTATTAAATGTGGTTCTCGAGATGTTCTGGGGATCTCTAAGGACTATGGGGGAAGGGATACATGGAAAAAAGAACCTCTTTCAAAGTAATATCAAGATGTTACTGTCTTTTCACTTCCCTCTCACAATGACAACTCAGAGTTCCGGAAACACAATGATGCAGAGCAGAGAGTGAGCGCAGGAGCAGCCGTACCGATATGCCTGTCTTCTCTCACTCCAGACAGCAGGGGTTTATAAAATATACAAACACCATCACTCAGGTAACAAATCTCTTATTTGAAAGTTCTAAAATTGAGCTTTTCTAAGACATAAAGCATAAATTCATCTTTAGACTTTTTTTAAATTGTTCTACATTCTAACTGGGAAAATCTTACTGATTATTCTAACTAGTACATCGGGCAGGAAATATACGCTAGAATTAACAGTTGGGGCTTCATGAAATTCAAAGGTTATTGTACAGCACAAGAAATACTCAGAAAAGCAACAGCCTCCAGAACAGGAGAACATCAGACAGACAACTAATATCCAGATTTTGTTTTCTTAAAGTACAAAAATCATACACACAAAAAGCAATAGCCAATCCAAGTATTTTATATCCTTGGCCCTCTGGAAAATGCAAATTAAAATTGCTGTGAGATACCATTTCACCCATCAGAATGGCTACCATCAACACTAATCAGTGCCTTTAATCCCAGCACTCAGAAGGCAGAAGAAGCAGGCTGATATATACCTGTGGATTTTTATTTTTCTAAATACTTATTTTTCACATGGACACACAAAGTATCATTATGGCATTTGCAAGCAAAACTGGTTCTGATTTCCCCCATCAGCATACAAGTTCACAACCAGCCAAGGCGACAAGAGAGACCCTGTCTCAAAATAAGCAAACAAATAAAAAACTAATAGCTGATGCTAGTGCGGATGTGAGGAAAGAGAAACCCTTGTTCACTGCTTGAAGGAATGCCGCCGACCTGTATAGCATTATGTAAATCAGTATGGCAGTTCCTCGAGAAATTAAAACAGGCCATCCTGGGCACATAGACTCAGAGGCAGCATGCCATAACACAGAGCTACTCACACATCCATATTCACTGCTTTTCTATCTACAACAAGCAAAGAAATGGAACCAGCCTGGATGCCCATCAGGAGATGGTATTGAAAGTGTTGTGTGTATATTGAGTTGTAAAAAGATGAAATTACAAATGTGCAAGGATATGAATAGATTTGGAAAGTATTATATTAAGTGAGATGACTCGAACTCAGAAAGAAGTAACTGCATTTCTCTTTCATATTTGGATCCCAGCTTACATGTGTATATACAAATGAGAGGAGACGCAGATAAAAATCTAAAAAGGAAATCAAGAGGGTTAAAGAAAAAAAAAGATGCTGAGGAAAAGGGACATGAAGGCTTAGGAACTCATGTGACCGGAAAAACAGAAACGAGAGAGGAAAAGGGAGGTAAGAAATGGGGAAAGGGAAATAAGCTTGAAAATGCCATGATACTGATGTAAAATATGGAAGATGAGTATTTAAAAATGAACCAAATATTACACAAGAATAAGATACAGCCATTGCTAAACTTGTTTTTAAAATACAAATAGTAAAACTACTAAGCATAATACACTTTAAATTTTTAAATGGATAAAAATAAAGGACTTACGATATAGGTAAGAACCTGAATAGATTAGTTATAAAATTTTATTAAATCCTGAAAAATAAAGCAAGCAAGGAGCTTGGTGTCATCAGACATGCCTGTAATTAGCGCACTGAGAAAACACAAAAACCTCAGTGTAAGGTTAGCCTTGGCTACATAGGATGACCCTGTCTCAAAACTGTATGATTAACTTTATTATAATACACAATCTTTTCCTGGAGATGAGGACAAGGGAATAGTGGCACAGACTTGTCAGAGAAAGATCCTGTCTCCAAAGAAAAGAACAAAGCGGTTTTGTTTCCTTTTTTTTTTTTTTATTTGAGACAAGGTCTCACTATGTATCCCTGGCTATTGTGGAACTCTGTAGACCAGGCTTGTAGATGGAAGTTTCTGTCCCACCCAGTCCCACAGTCATTCAGTCCCAAAGAAACACACAGAGGCTTATATCAATTATGAACTGTTTGGCCCATTAGCTCAGGCTTATTATTAACTCTTACAACTTAAACCATAATTCTTAGTCTATGTTAGCCCAGCTAACTCAGTCAGTAGAGCATGAGACTCTTAATCTCAGGGTTGTGGGTTTGAGCTACACACTGGATGCCAAATGTAGCACAGAGACAGATATTGGGGTTCAACCTGAAGATCAGAAAAGCAAATCAGCCAAGCTGCTAGAGAGCTCTTACCTCTACGAAATCCTCAAACTGAAAGAGTGAGTTCCTGTCTCATGCCGCTTTATATTCCTCTCTAGTTCTGGGATTAAAGGTGTGAGCCAGGTCTGTATGACTGACCAGTGTGGCCGTTTTACTCTCCGACCTTCAGGCAAGCTTTATTTATTAAAATACAAATGAAATATCACTACGCAAGCTAGCCTTAAAGTGAGAGACCTGCCTGCTTCTGCCTCCTAAGTGCTGGAATTAAAGGCATGTTTCATGACACCTGGTTAACAAGTTTTTAAAAAGCAAAACACAGAAACATACATTCAAAAAATATAAATTACATATACCCAGAGTATATATTAAACTTATACAAATTGTTCTTTGAAAAAAATCAAAACTGAGCTAATAATTTTCAGGATTTTTTTTTTCACTAAACTAAAACCAATTAGATAGTTCCTCTGTAGGTGTGTGTGTGGGGGGGGTCTCACTATGTAGCCAAGCCTTGAGCTTGGTATCCTCTAGTTTCTACCTCACAATTCTGGAATTATATTAATCAGTCACCAAGGCAGACAAGCACATCCATCCTCTTTGAGGCTTACCTATAAGAATTTTACTGTTATTTTTATATTTTGAAGGTTTTGTTTTAATATTGGCTCAGAAATTTGATTTGTGCCTAACACTCTGGGAAGAAAATGAACTACCTAGAGTTAGGCCATCTAGCCCAAGGTCACATGCTGCCCCAAGGAGGTTGTGATTTATGTTAAGTTTAGAAAGTCTATACCAAAACCATGAGTGAGAGGTGACCTCAGGCATTTTCTATAGGAGTCAGGACACAGAAGGACAGGAGACAATGTTTCCAAAGCTTTCAGAAGCAAGTGTTAAGAGTGATTTGTGTCACAATTTTCAAGCTAAAATAGTTATGATTTGGAAAGACAAATTAAGAAGAGTCCAGGGTCATATCAGAACATAGAAAGGTATCAAATATAACAAAGAATGATTTGAATTTTTGAAATCTCTAGTCTCAAATTAGGTGCAGTTGTATGCAGGATGTCAGAAATAAACAGTCCATCCTGTACCTTGCACACCTTTGTAAATAAACAGATGTTCTTGCTTGTGAAATGGCCTTAAAAGTGTAACGAGAAAATAAACCTTAAATAATGGAAATTGTATCTCTATCCACCAAGGTCTGTGCTTTCTTATTAAAGGCTAAAAGTATTTATTTCAGTTATTTTGGAACATGTTTACTGACCAGATAAAAAGGTTATGATTCTTTATATTTAGTTTTTAAAAACAATCATAACTTTAATTTGATGTGGGTTCCCTCTGTATGCTGTGAATACCATTGGTTAATAAAGAACTGTCTTGGCCTGTGGTAGGGCAAAAGAGTAAAGCTAGGCAGGGAAAACTAAACTGAATGCTGGGAGAAAGGAGGCGGAGTCAGGAAGAAGCCATGGAGCTGCTGCCAGAGACAGACAAGTTAAAACTGTGCTAGTAGACCACGACCTCGTGGTGATACACAGACTAATAGAAATGGATTATATTAGGATGTAAAAGTTAGCTGATAAGAAGTTAGAGCTAATAGACCAAGCAGTGATTTAATTAATACAGTTTCTGAATGGTTATTTCGGGGCTGAACAGCCGGGAACCAACAGCGGCCTCCTCACTACAGCATTAATTTACTAGGATGTTCCTTCCATTTTTACTGTCAGGTACATGCTTACCTTCAGGTGGTTCATCACTAAGATAAGATGGAATTTCTTGATTTTTATCTGCCTGATTCATGATCACCTATAAAACAAAACATATTTCAGAGTAAGACTACCACTTCTCACATGCTGCATTGACTCAATTTAAGCAATTTTACTTAAATAGAAAACATTTTTAAATACCTACCACAAAAGTACCTAATCCTACTATCTCCTATTTCAAACTGCAGAGTTTACAAAGGACTTGAAATTACATCAGTGGACACTAGAAATTTTAGCATCAACAGTAAAGAAGAGCTGCAGTGACGACGCAAGTAATTCCTTTGTTGTTTCTACCGTGGAACTTCAACTGAAAATTGCTAGTGAAGAAAGCTGGACAATAACAAAAAAGCATGAAAAAATAAGCTCCATCCTATGTCACGTGACTGATGAATACCTTCCAGTCGCCCTGGCGAGAGTCCTGACTCAGATACAGCAGCACCTAGTCTGTCTCAATTGTGAATTGCGGATCACTTCATAGGGTTAAAGAAAGTAATAATGAAGCTATGAAATCTTGTGCAAAGATAAACAAAGTGTATCATTTGGTACATTACTCCAAGGCGAAATTCTTGACTAACTTAATTAGAAAACCCCCTCAAACTAGAAAGCTACATTTATTTTCATTTATATCTATAATCATGGTAAGAACATAACAAATTATTCAGCATAGTGTTCAATAATTAGAAAACCTAAGTTTGAATCCCAACTGATATAAAATATATGGCAAAGGAAAAATAACTAAGATTTCAAATAGAAATTAAGATATTCCAGCCCTGACGCTAAAATGAGAATATTATTTAACAAATTGTAAAGCAAAACATACAGAAAATCCTGGAAAAATATGTGTTCCTTTTGTGGAAAAAAATTACTATATTATAGCCAATTTCTTCCTTAATTTCAAGAGGAGACAAACTTCAGTAGAAACTATACATTATATCCCACTAAATAACACACAAATTTATATACCTATACATAGAAAAACACCATAAACTGGCTGATGGCCAACATGATCAATAGAAGCTATAGTAATCTACACAGAAATTTGGAAATGGCATGCAAACATACATCTTACTTTTTTTTTCTTTTTAGGCAGCGTCTCCTATGCAGCCCAAGCTGATATGGAGCTCAATCCTGCCTCAGTCTCACAATGCTGGGATCACAGGAATATGCCACCACCCCCAGGTTCATCTTACATATTTTAACTGGAATTCAAAAATATATGTGAATGTGATTCCAACTATATTCATTTCAAAAGTGTCCCTATCTCATAAATCACTACTAATGGTTTTACACTTTCCTCCTACTACAGAACTTTTTTAAAAAAATTATTTTTCATACTTCATCTGTATGTATCTTACACCTAATAGAAAACACCATAGATCATAGCTGCTTTACAGTAGCCTATAGACATGGACATTAATCTAAACGTAAACTGACCCCTTCCTACTGTGGACAGGCAATGAGGAACCAGTGCTTTTAAAACATAGCTAAGACTCCTTGTCCATTAAGAAGTGAAGAGTCTCTGCTACAAGTCACCACTAACCTTGCCATGGAAGACTACGTACCCTGCAAACCCTTGAACCAAACCAAACTCCTCCTCCC
>LOEQ01000017.1:301358-319814 GCA_001685075.1 Bramus lutescens
AACGGAAGAAAGTGCCTGGTGGGGACCCAGGAACCCAAGAGGATGCTGTCTGTCGAGTCCTGCAAGACCAGCCCTGCCTCAGCCTGGGGTGGAAGCGGAACTCTTCTGAGCTTCAGAGGGACCTTGTAATAGCCGCCTAGGAGGCTGTTTGGGGGAGCAAAGGAGAGAGGTCGCTCAAAGGCTGCTTGACTAGAAAAATGCTATTAGCTTTTCTTTGACTCTCAACACCTTTAAGACAGAGATGACAATAAACGCACCCTAAGCTTTTGGAGAGGCTAAGAAGAGATGGTGGGTTTGTAAAGGGGCTTTATAAACTGGAATCTTCCCCAAGTGTAAGGTTTGCCTTTTCACAACCTCATTAGCCATGCGGACACATTCACAGGGTGGGGGACCTCAGTTTTTAAAGGACAATACCATGGTGTAACTGAATAGTGTTGCCAGGTCTCAGAAAAAGGACTGTGAAGAAAGAAAAATCCCGGGAGGAAGCTAGCCTTGCTCCAGTTCTTAAATAGAATGGACTAGAGTATGACTTCTTCTTAATCGTTATCAAGTCATCGAGTTAAATCCATTTAGATCACGGTACTGAAACTAATTGTGATAATCTTGTGTGTACTGATCTTATCACTTTGAGTAGGATGACTAGGAGAGTCTGAACTGCTGTGTTCACTGGGGTGTTGTTTTACTGTCACAGAATCCTGAATTCTTCATAGGATTTTAATAGGTGACTTTCAAGATTGATATCTAGGCAAAATTACACTTTAGAACTTTCTTCCCAAAATTGACCACAATTTTGCTAGTTATTAAGGCCATAATTCAGAGCTGTGGTTCTCTCTCTGTTTCACAAACTAATGAAGATACTGGGGAGCTTTGGCTCCTTGTAAAACTAAGTCGAGGTAGTCCTGTATCCTGACTGCAGTCTTTTCTATTGCCTCAGGCTCCTGACCTATGACAACGAATAGCATCCCACCCAGTTCTCACCAACTCCGGTCTATATGAGCATACATATGAAGATCTTGATGAGATTGCTTCTATCTTGATGCTATCTTGATTTCAGATACCATGATGCAACCAAAAGGAGCCCCAGTGAAATCAGGCCTTATTTATTTTATAGGCTGACCTAAATGCCCCCCCCCAAACAGGATTTCTCTGTGTAGCCCTGACTGTCCTGGAACTTCCTTTGCAGACCAAGCTGGTCTTAACTCAGAGATCCACCTGCCTCTGCCTCCCAAGTGCTGGAATTAAAGCCATGCACCACCACAGCCTGGCAGCAACATTTTTTTTATGTTCTCTATGTAATACATTCTTTTGTTATTTTGAAATGAATGATAGCAGCTTTGAATAGGTTGCCATCCAACATAAATAATAAATGCTATTATTCTCATGTTCTTACTGGTCTCCACACACTTACCTCAACTCTTCTTCCTTAACTCACGATTTGACATGAGCTTTTGGGTTGTGCCATCCCATTTCTCTCCGTGACGAGGCAAACACTTGTATAATCATATGAGCTGAAGCAGATATGTTAATTTAGTCTATCTTCACAACTGTTGAAGATAAAATTTTACAGTCCAATGTTGTGACCACAACCCAAGTTGTTAACTGTCATATTCTTGTCTGAGAGATGAGTTTTCTCTATGTGACAGGCTGACCTGAAATTTGTGTTCTTTCCAAGTGTTGGGCTTAAGGTATAAGCCACTACATTCAATTTAACCACTGCATCCTGAGAGAAAAGCAGTCCCTGAAATCCAGCAAATGACCCAGCGCTATCAACAAGGCTGTAATGTTGGTAGGAGCTGGCCTGGCATAACTAGACCTTTGCATTTTCTAGTTAAGCAAAACAGCGTGAGGCAAGGCTACTTCACAATTGGTAATGGTCAAAACAAACAAACAAAAAAAACCCCTACTTTCTGATTACTTGAACCTGAACAAAATCGTGAATGTTGTGCAGGTCACCAAGCAGAATTCACAAAATGAGAAGGATGAACTGGTTAAGTGGCTTTTGCTTCCTCACTGGCTACAGTTTTACTCACTCTAGCCTTCCTTCTTTATAGGTGACGTTTATGAAGATAACGAACCACACAATCACTCCTACCTCATCTCAAAATAAAGGCAAGAAGGTTCTATTTCCTTAAACCCTCCTCCAAAACATTTAACTTGACCCTAAATCTGAAGAGCCCTGCTTTACATCCTGTTACTGAGATGCCATCTGATTGACTGGGATGTGTGTTCTGCCTTCCTCTGATGAGTGATAACCTCAGCCTGTTCAGCTTGCAGGAATTCTTGATCTTTGGCTAAAATACACTGACAATTCTTTCTGTCTTATCTGTACCAACTATTTCTATGGAATGGATGACATGCAGTGAGGTAGAAGACAGACATGACTATTGGGGCTGAGAAGAGTGGCCCTCGAAGACAGCCCAAGCCTTCTTCCTTTCGTACAGCCTGATAAGCTACTGTAGAATCCTAGCTTCATAGCCACCACCCAGCAGACAGCCTGCACAGCTGCATGGGCAAGCATCTCCAGGCAGCAACTGACAGCCATTCTCAACTGTGCCCCGCCCATCCCAAACACAGCCCTTTCTTTGCGCATCCAATGTGAGGTCCCCCAGCTATAAGGCACCATGTCTGGGAAGTTCGACTGCCACTACTGCCAGGGTCCTTTGCAGGGACAGAAGTATGTGCAGAGGGAGGGCTACAACTGCTGCCTGGCATGTTTTGACAAGCAGTGTGCCAATACCTGTGAGCAATGCCATGAGCTCGTAAGTGCAGATTCCAAGGAGGTATAAGAACCTCTACTGGCACAACACCTGCTTCTGTGGTGACAAGTGCCTTCAGCGCTTGGCCAGTGAGACCTTTGTGGCCTGGGACAACAAGATCCTGTGCAACAACTGTGCCACTTGGGAGGCCTCCCCCAAATGCAAAGAGTGCCTACAGCATGTTGTGGCAGGAGACCAGAATGTGGAGTACAAGGGCACCATCTGGCATAAGAACTGCTTCACCTGCAGCAACCCAAAGTTTCTTCCCTAAAGACGATGAGTTCTACTGTGTGGCTTGCCATGAGGCCAAGTTTCCCAAGCACTGTGTGAAATACAACAAACCCATCACATCAGGAGGAATCAGTTACCAGGATCAGCCCTAGCATACTGAGTGCTTTGTATGTGTTTCCTGCTCTAAGGAGCTGGATGGGCAGCGGTTCACCGCGGTGGGTGAGCAGTATTATTGCGTGGAATGCTACAAGAACTTTATGGCCGAGAAGTGTACTGGATGCAAGAATCCCATCACTGGCTTTGGTAAAGGCTCTAATGTGGTAACTTACGAAGAAAATTACTGGCATGACTACTGCTTCAACTGCAAAAAGTGCTCTGGAAATCTGGCCAACAAGCGTTTCGTCTTTCATGAAGAGCAGGTGTATTGTCCCGACTGTGCCAAAAAGCTATAACTTGACGGGGGCTGCGATCCTGTAAAACAGCATTTTACCCATGATTTGTGTTCTTTCTCTTTTTGCCCTGCACCAACCACAGGGGAACAGGGGCCTTTCACCTCTAGAAAGTCGCTCCTCTGTCCTCTCTCACATTTCACAGTGTTGAGCTAAGGGCACACAGCGATCTGTTAGGGTTCAACGTAGAACAGCCTTGCGGCAAAAATCGTTTGTCTGTTGCACTAACCATGTAACCACATGATTTAAGCAAGAAACATCAGCAATAATGCCTCTACTGAGATGTCCCAGGCTCAACTGGGTTCCTCTGTGTAGTCACACAACATACAAGAGTTGTAGCAATTGCTCCAACTCACCTCTTACCCTCTTCTGTGAACAGAGAAAGAACTTTACAGATTGCATGGTTAACTTCTTCATCAACACTTGTGCTTTCACATTACATGAATTAACAGAAAATAAACATTTTGAGCCTGGCGGTGGTGGCACACACCTTGATCCCAGTGCTAGGGAAACAGAGGCAGGCAGGTCTGCAGAAACAGTTCCAGGACAGCCAGGGTTACACAAGAAACCCTGCTTTGAAAAACAAAACAACACAAAATAAACATTTTGAATTTAGCTGTAATCCTCAGCTAACCTGCACATACTAATATTTGATTGCTCCATATAACTTTCCTTCTGCAAAAGTGTGAACAGTGTTGTGATAGGGAAGGAAATGGAAGCCAAAGTGATCACGAGGGGCTGTGGAGATGGTTTATTTGATGCTTGTTTGCCATGCAAATATTCTGAGCACCCCTGTAAAAGGCTATCTAGCATTAGAAGATAGACAGCTCTGTTGGTGGTATGCTTCTGTGACCCCAGGGCTGGCATCAAAGACAGGCAGATCCCTAGGGCTCATTGACCAGCCAACCTAGCCAATCCGTGATGAGCAATCCAGGGAGAGGTCAGAAGTAGATCTGTGGCCTCTACATGTGTTCGTGCACGTGTGCATACACTCACACATACATGCCCCTCAGTAAACATCTACCTTGTTAGCTTTTTTTTCATCTAAACATTAAGGGAGAGAAGCCGAAACACTTAGTAGAAATGCAGAATTGAGCAAACACTTGGAGAATGGCTTGAGAGTCCATTTACTTACAAAATAATACACATTATGACCCAGATAGCCCACTAGATATCAACCCAAGCAGATACACATATATACAAAAATAAGACATTTTATAACTACTTAAAATTAGAAACACTCTAAGTACCCTGTAGTTAGTGAATATATAAACAGATGTTGGTACATATGCTCAGTGGAATCCACTTGGAAACAAAACTACACAAAATGAATAGGTACCATTCTCAGTGAAAGACTTAAGACCAGAAAGTATACGTCCAGTATGAGCCCATATGGAGAAGACAAAAAAACAGAAAACATTGACTAGGAAGTGGGAGTGGTTAACAAAGGGGCTGGAGGGATTTGGGGGGAAGCCGTGGATTTCTGTTGATTGTGATATGGGTATACAATGTATCTGTCAAAACTATGCTAACAAATTTTTTATTTATAACTGATACTTCAGTAAGCGTGATTTAAAATAGAAAAATGTTGAAATGGAATGAAATGAGGTGAGACCATTTGGTACCATGAATATAAAGGCTCCTCTAAAAGCAGACACCCCCCCCATGAACAACCCTTCAGAGGAGTTTCAGTAATAACGCTAATAAAAAGCTTCATTGGCTCTTAGGTGTTTGCATAAATGTTCACCAAATTTGACCACAGTTGGCTCCTTTCTGCTCTCAAATGCCCTTCTATAGAAAGAGAAACTTGAGTACCACTGTTTGAATCTGGACTCTGTCCTAGCATCCTGAAACATAAAGCTACAGCCTAATTCTGCTACAGATCCTATTTTTCCTACGGAGTGACTGGGCTTTGTCCAAATTTCATTTCTGTAATCTTTCTTGTTTACTTACAACTTATAACTTGTTTACTTATAACTTAAGAAAGTTATAGCCTGTGTTTCTTGTAAGCAGGACAATCTAACCAAAATATGATGTATTTTTACATATTTCCCATGTGTTTAACACTTGACAAAGGACAAATATTTTAATGCTAAAGAGTTTACTCCATAAAAAAAGACATCTTGTATTTATAAATTATTTTAAAGATGATACAAATAAACTCTAAAATGAGTAGTCAAAAAAATTGGGATTAAGTGGGTACATCAAAGATAGTTATGGGAAATAGCTCAGTGACTAAGACCACGAGCTGCTCTTTCTAAGGACTAAGGTTCAATTCCCAGCACCCTGCCCCCTCAAAGGCTGACAATCATCTGTAACTCCAGTTCCAGGAGTTAGAGTGCCAGGAGTTCTGATATCCAAGGATACCAGGCATGCACTTGTTACAAATAATCCATGCAGGCAAAACACTCCAACACAAAAGTCTTTTTAAAGGCAGAGGAGATGGAGAGATCACTGGATGTGTAACGTGCGATCCTAAGAGCTCACTTCTTTTTTTTTTAAGCCAAATATGGTCTTGTCTGCTTATACTAATAGTGCTGAGAAAGCAGAGATAGAAGAATTCCTGGGGCTCTTTGGCAGTTCCAGGCCAGTGTCTCAAAAACGGACGCACCCCAGCCAAGACTGCCATCTGGCCTGCGCATGCACACAGGTATAGCTGTGTATGAGAGCTGGAGAGGAATCAGGATGAGAAGGGACAGAAACCTTTTAAGGCAGACCTCAAGACACAGAACAAACTGTTCTCCAACTCTCCATCCTATTGCGGCCATACCCAGCTTTGACATTATCTTTTCATAAGAATAAAAGTGGAGCTCAATACTGCTAAGTCATCACAGGGGAACCATTACTGTTACCCTAACATCTTAAAAGAGGATTGGCATGAGACTTAACCTTAGAACAATTCAAAATGGCCAGAACTCACCCAGCATTAGCTTTACCAATGGTGTCTTAGGGCTTCTATCAAAACAGGCATAACCCACCCAGAATTAGCTTTATCAACGCTGTCTTAGGGTTTCTATCAATGCAACAGGCATAACTCACCCAACAATAGCTTTATCAATGGTGTGTCTTAGAGTTTCTATTACTGTGAAGAGACACCATAACCACAGCAACTCTTAGAAAGGAAAGCAGTTAATTGGGTGGCTTACAGTTTCAGTCCATTATTATCAAGGTGGGACATGGGGGTGTGCAGGCATGCATGGTCCTGAAGGAGCTGAGAGTTCTACATCTTGATCTGCAGGCAACAGGAAGTGAACTGTGTCTCCGTGTCTTGTTGGTTCCCAGCTGCCCAGCTAGCTTAGACCCAAAATAATCACACAGAAACTATATTATCTAAAACACTGCTTGGCCTAGTAGCTCTAACTTTTTATCAGCTAGCTTTTACATTTTAATTTAACCCATCTTCATTAATCTGTGTATCACCACATGGCAGTGGCTTACTGGCAAAGTCTTGGGCTGCCTGACTCTGGCAGCAGCTCCATGGTGTTTCTCTGACTCCACCCTTCTTTCTCCCAGCATTCAGTCCAGTCCTCCCTGCCTAGCTCTGCTATAGGCTCAAAGCAGTTCCTTTATGAACCAATGATATTCACAGCATACAGAGGGGAATCCCACATCAGTGTCTTGAGCATAGGAGAACTCAAAACCCACCCCAACAGTGACACATTTCCTTCAGCAAAGTCACACATACTCTACCAAAGCCACACCTCCTAATAGTGCCACTCTCTAAGGGGGTCATTTTCTTCCATCCCACCACATTCCACTTTCTGGCCCCCAAAACTTGTAGCCACATTATAATCCAAAAATAGAAGTCCATCTTCTAAAGTCTCCATAGTCTATAACTGTCTCAAATTTACTTAGAAGTCTTAAGTTCAAAGTCTGTTCTGAAATTGATGTTATCTCTTAATTGTAATCCCCTCTAAAATCAAAATCAAAAAGCAGATCACATACTTCTAACATGTACTGGCACAGGAAATACATTACCATTCCAAAACATAGGAAGGGAGCATAGTGAGGAGATACAGGACCGAGTGAAGACCACAAACCAGCTGGGAAAACTCCAAACTCTGTATCTCTATGTTTGATATCAAAATACTCATCATATCTCCAACTCCTTTCAGCTTTGTTGACTATGACACATTTCTTTTTATTGGGCTGGTTCCACTCCCTGTTAGCAGGTTTCTTCTTAGCAGGTGTCTCATGGCTCTGGTATCTTCAACATCTTAGAGTCTCCAAGGCAATCCAGGCTTCACCTTCACAGCTTCACACAATGGCCTCTCTGGGTGTCCAATCAGGGACACCCCTGACACATGCCTGTCTCATCTCTTAGTCACTCCTTGACTATAAAGCCAGAACCATGTGGCCAAAGCTGCCAAGTTCTGCTGTTTCCCAGGACTGGAACATGGTCCCTTGTTCAGTTACACCTTCATCTGCTGTGGAATAATCTTTCTATACACTCTGAAAATGTGTTGCTCTCATTGTTAATAGAAAGCTGATTGGCCGATGGCTAGACAGGATTTTCAGGACAGAGAATTCTGGAAGAGGAAGGGCTGAGAGTGCTACATCTTGGTCTGCAGGCAAAAGGAAGTGAACTATGTCCCTGGAAATAGCTTAAGTATAGGAGACCCCCAAATCCACCCCTACAGTGACACACTTCCTCCAACTAGGCCATACCTACACCAACAAATAATGGCACTTCCTATGGAGTCCATTTTCTTTCAAATTACCACAAGGAGGAAAGGATTTTTATTCAGCTTACACTTCCATATCACTGTTCATCACTGACAAGAAGAAGTCAGGACAGGAACTCAAGCAAGGCAAGAAGCTAGAGGCAAGAGCTGATGCAAAGGCCATGGAGGAATGTTGCTTCCTGGCTTGCTCTACATGGCTTGCTTAGCCTGCTTTCTTATAAAGCCAGGACCACTAGCCCGGTGATGGTACCACTCAAAATTTTCTGGGCCCTCCCCAGTTGATCACTAATTAAGAAAATGCCTTACAACTGGATCTTATGGAGGTATTTTCTCAACCGAGGCTCCTTCCTCTCTTGTGACTCTAATTCTTGTCAAGTTGACATAAAACCACCAAGTACAAACGGTAAAGAGCTAAATGGTCATTGGTGAAAACCAGCAAGATGGAGCTTTATTTAAAAAAACAACAACAGGGCTGGAGAGATGGCTCAGAGGTTAAGTGCACTGGCTGCTCTTCCAGAGGATCTGAGTTCAATTTCCAGCAACTACATGGTGGCTCACAACCATCTGTGATAAGATATGGTGCCCTCTCCTTGACTGTAGGCATACCGGCAGACAGAATACTTTATACATAATGAATAAATCTTTTAAAAAAAGAAAAGAAAACCTAAATACTAAAAAAATAAAAGGAAAAAAGTCTTTCAGAACTAGCCCTCAGAGTCATTGGTGCCACGAGCAGTAACTAGTTGTAGAGAAGGTACAGGCATGGCCACCTTGAGAAGTGAGACTGGTATAAATTTTTTTCATGTTATCGCACATCATGGAAACTCCCAAGTGAACTTCAAGTAAGAGATCTTTTTGGTTTGGCTTCTACTTATGAGCAATTGCCTATCATCTCATTTAGGCATTGGAGTCTGCATTCTAAAAGGCATGGTCTTCCTTTCACAGATAAAAGCTAAGTATGGCTCACATCTTGCATCAAGCCTAGACAGTGGAGATGGATTCCCACCAATCTGAAACACTCATATCAATCAGTCTGCAAAATCAAATGCGTACAAGGATGACAAGAACTTTCTTAGGGTATTTTTTAAGTCTGTCTTCACATTCACATTGAAGTGGGAAGGAAACAGCAACCAATCCTTATATGAGTGTAATGAAGTCAACATTAATATCTTCAAGCTGAAATTTGTATCAGTGACTACTTAGCCCACTTTCTTTCCTTCCTTCAGGGCACACCCTTATATGAGCCGAATCATTTCTTTTCCAAGAGAGAAATTCGCTTCTCAGCACCTCTGTGCTATGCTAGTTAATAGCCCCAGAATGTACCAGCCACACAGCCACTGTTTCATAGAAGGATGGATTATAGAAACAACAAAATTGAACGAGAATATATGGACCAGCTCTTAGAAATATTTTAGAAAATATTTTAGTGTCAACTCCTTTGGTCGCCTCTCAAGAGTTCTGGAATCTTGAGAGGATGAAACACGGTAACATGATTAGGCATGGAAACAAACTCCCAATGTGTGCAGACCCAAAAGTGTGAACCTATTCTACCTTGTCTGAAGGTCAGAGAGTTTGGACTTACTTTTGCCTTTTCAAAGTTGTTAAAAAACAAGTGTGGCTACACACCCTGACCTAGGCTGTGATTACTTGGTGATTTAGACACTAGGATGGCCCATAGAGGTAGATCCACTTCACCCTGACTGAAGGTCAAAGAATTCAAGCGTTCTTCTGCTCCTTCTTTTGAAATAGGTTTGACTTAGGGAATGACTGCCTGCAGGATACTTGGACTAGGGTGGGTTTACTGCCCAAACACAGAGTTAAAAAAAATACAACATAAAAGAATACAACACATTTTTGCATCATTAAAACAAATGTTCCACAACATAAACAAATGTAACACATCTTAAAATAATACTTCACAACAGAAACTCAATGATAAAGCTTGGTGAGGATGTTGAGAAATGTACTCTGAAGACATGGGTCGTGGGAATGTAAATTGTCATTTTGGACAGTGCCTGAAAAGTGCTGTTGGCTGTGTTCAACTAGCTCACCTTAAATAGGAAGTCTTTAAACAACAGTAACAGAACAACCAGCCTTAGCATGTGACAGGGACTTAATTTTATATTCCCTCTGGGATAGTGTTTGATAATTCAGTATTCATGGCAACCTCAGGAATGACAAAAATAAAGGTAATTAACTGTGTATCCATACAAAGAAGTATTTCTCATGTGCAGTACACTGTATACAAATTTCAAAAACAGTATGCTACTCATGTTGGAGAAATGAGAAGTTGAGACTCAATGGAACATTCCAGTTCATAAATATGCAGAATTACATACCTGTATTACTGATCAAAAATGCCAGAATAAAAAAATACCAGAATGCATACCAATAACCCTCAAAAGAATACAAAATGATAGCGGATTCTGAGCCCACTTTATCTGAAATCAAAACTCCAGTTGTTGCATCTCATTCATGTTTAATAGACAGAAGCACCTTTTCAACATGCATTAGTAATCCTAGTGAGCTGATTCAAACATCTTTCTCCTGATTCTCACCCAGCTTGCTCTGGTGGCGTGGAGGGTCTTTTTTCTATGTGTAGTTGTTTTCATTGGTCAAATAAAGAAACTGCCTTGGCTTTTTGATAGGGCAGAATTTAGATAGGTGGAGTAGACCCAACAGAATGCTGGGAAGAAGGGAAGTGTGGCAGACGCCATGGCTCTTCTCTCCGAGACGGACGCTGGTTTGGCTCATGCCGGTAAGCCACAGTCAAGTAGTGATACAGATTATTAGAAATGGATTCAATCAATATGTGAGAGTTAGCCAGTAAGAGGCTAGAGCTAATGGGCCAGGCAATGTTTAAATGAATACAGTTTCCGTGTAATTATTTGGGGTGTAAACTAGCTGGGAGCCGGGCGGGCGGCGGGAAGCGGCCCGCTGCTCCTTTTACAACACTCTGGTGTCCTGGTTTCTACAATTATCGGGCTTGACCTGATGTTCTGCTCTTGGCTCCCCGCAGTTGTGTGCGGGGGTGCATTTAGCTGGCGTTTAGTCACATGCTCGAACTTTCTTCAGTAATATAAATGAGTGGTGTCCTACCTGTGAAAGAACCCAGATGCTAAGGACTGCATACTGTATTTTCTCATTTGTATAAAATGTCCGGAAAAGGCAAACCTAGATTGATAGAAAGCAGATCCACAGTTACCTGGGACTGGGGGTGGGGCTAAAGATTGACCACAGAGGGGCATGAGGACCTTGTCAGGGGGATGAAAATTTTCTGATAGTAAAATTTGGTAAAATGGTTGCACACTATTTAAATTTAGTAAAGTTTATTGTGTTGTACATAAAAAACAACAGACAGGAATTATATAAATTTTGTTCATTAAAGCTGTTGATTTAAAAAGAGAGGAAATATTTATGTAGCCACACAGAAAACCTTAACCCACTTGTAGGAGAAGAAAAAATGAATTTTTCATTAGTTTCCTGTCTCATTCCATGATCTTTTGCAGTGTGGCCTTACCACTCTGTTAATAAAACGCAGGGCCTCAAGCCAAGCAAGATGACCCAAGCCTGTCATCCCAGGACTCCCCAAGTTCAAGGCCAGCCTGGACTATAAAAATAGTGGAAGCCGGGTGGTGGTGGCACACTTGGGAGGCAGAGGCAGGCGGATCTCTGTGAGTTCGAGGCCAGCCTGGTCTATAGAGCTATTTTCAGGGCAGCCAAGACTACAAAGAGAAACCCTGTCTCAAAAAAAAAAAATAAATAAATAAAAGGCAAAAAGGAAGAAAGGAAAGGAGGGAATGAATGAAGGAAGGAAGGAAAGAAGAAATGAACAAAGAAATAAGTGGACGTTAGCTACTCTCATGACCATCAGAATGAGACAGAAGTGAAGGTCTTCAGTCTTGGTGGCTCCTTCAGTTGCCTATTGAACTCTCTCTCTTCCACGTGGATGCTGAGTCTCAGAACTCAGTACCAACCTGTGAAAAGCACAAAACCATCTGGAGAGGCCCTATCTTAGGGTTTCTCTTGCTACGATAAAAAAAAAATGAGCATGGTAGACAGTTGTGTTTTCTCTTACATATTTGGAGTAATTTGTTAGCCATCAAGAGACAACTGTAGGGCAACAACAGGCCAGAACGGTACTGTTCCAGCCCCATCTGTCTCACCCCCTTCACAGCTTATTTAATCTAGCATCCCATAATGCTGGTCTTTCATTATTACAATAAGTTTAGTTTTTTTCAGATACAATGTGAGACTTTGTAAATCATCTAATTCTCAGTTATTTATTTTCTTATATTTAAAATGAATACAGACTCTTGGCTTTATATTCTAATTGATATTTTGTATCCACTGCTGTTGTTATTTGATGCTCATCTAAGCCTAGACCTGAACAGTGAGAGTCCATTCAGGTTGACAGAACTCTTTATTATATATAGGCGCATAGAAAGGTGTGTGATATTTCTCCCCATATGAACAACCAGGAGTCCACTTCAGTATCTCTGGTTCTGAACCATCACCACACAGTCTCTTGCCTTTCCACACTGGGTGCCTTGCTGTGACAGTGGCCCACCTGGTTACTATCACTTTTAATGCACTTACATAACTAGCTCCACTCTGAACAATAGCTCGCTGCCTTCTCTTCTGCATGGACACCCTCCTGTCCCCTTAGCCTTAGCACCGTGGACGTGACAGAGGAAATGACAAGCAAGGCAGGAAGGCAGGGTTGGGGAATTGTGCCTGTGTGACTCAGGATTTCAGAACGGCTGTGGAATGTGACTTAAGGGTCTTAGACTGAGCTTTGCACAAAGAGAAGGAAAGAGGAAGAAATAGGGCGAAAGAAAAAATAGAAACAAGTTTATACTTTAAAATATCAAACACTATGTCCATAATCAGTACTAAACTATAGTTACTGTTTTCTGAGACAGGGTTTCTCTGTGCAGCCTTAGCTGTCCTGGAACTAGCTCTGTAGAACAGGCTGGCCTCGAACTCAGAGAGATCCGCCTGCCTCTGCCTCCTGAGCGCTGGGATAAAAGGCGTGTGCCACTACCGCCTGGCACTGCATTAGTTCCTGAACTTCCTTTAGCTTTATGGTAACCTGTGGTTCTAAAATGGTAAATCTTTCCATTAATCTGGCCAAGTCATTCTAAGTCTTAAACTCTTAAAATCTGCTACCAGAGCCATGTTGACATCCTGGCCCAAGCTGTTGCTGAGGGCCATGTCTAGGTCCGTGGTCCTGCTGCAGCTGAGGTCTGTGTTGATGCCTGTTGTCTGTGTTAACACGGGGGCCCATGTGGACCTGCATTTTGAAGTCCAAGGGCCGTGCTAAGTCAGACCCGCCCCTTACAGAAAAGCTGATCCCAGTGACCCCAGAACAAAAGAGCTGGCCTCCACACTGGGGGAAACTGGTCCCACCCTTCAACCACAGTTGTGGAAAAGCCGTCTCTGCCTGGCATCTGAGGACGGGGCTCAGCAGCCTGAACTGACCAAATCAGCTACCACCCTGACCCACATCCAGGGCTTTGAGATGGCCTGATCCAACATTTACCCCATCTATGGCCTGCTGGAGTGTGCGGAGGGTCTGATCATACAGTGGTGGCAGGATCTCCATGACTCGGGGCAACAGCCCGATATCCGATAGGAGTTTCAGTGAGGTGTACCAGAAGCCAGAGGCCTTGAACCAGACCAACAACTCATTACAATGAACATTTGGAAGCAAAGCTGAGTGGACCAAGGATCTACTGCGTGACACAGCGCAGCTCCCATTGCCGCTAAGACGAACACAGAGGGATGGAGAGGCGAGAAAGATGGAGGGACGAAGTGGTTTTTTCATTTGTTTTTGTTTTGCTTTTTGTTCTTGTTGTTTTGTTTTGTTTTGCATTTTTGTTCGTTTTAACTAATGTCTTTATTTTCATTTCATCTTTATTCCTTTTTAAACTTTCTTTGGGGGTGGATGCTACAAGGTGAAGGATAGATATGGAAGAACTGGGAAGTAAGTGGGACTGGGGTGCATGATGTGAAATTCCCAAAGAATAAATAAAAAGCTATGTTCAATTGAAAAGAATCTTAGTTACTTCTTAATGAAACATTTGTCTGTGTTTACAAACACAGCTAGTGACAAAGCCTAGCATCTCAGCTTGCTTGCTTACTCTTTATGCAAGCGTGGATGCTTAAGTCCTGTCTTAGGCATTTTAATTTAAAATACATAGACAAAGACATCAAATTTGTCATTAAAATGTTAATTAAAACTCACAATTTCAACAGAATAATGATTCAAATAAATACTAAATTTAAAAAGAAACATTATAAACATGGATGAGACATCACATTTCTTATAAGAAATTTGTTTACCTAAAGTACTGAGGTGATATAAGTCCTTTTTTCCTCTCGGGATGGCCTCTCCTCTCCATAAAGCACTGAATTTAGAGAAGGTGTGGGTAAGTCAGCTCCATGTCTCCTTTGGATTCCACCCCTGTAGGCAGAACAACTTGTCTCAATACAGGACAGCCGCATTTTACATATGTATTGCCCTGGATTTTGATGTGAATATTAGCTTCCAAAAATAACAGGCTTTAAGAACTCAGTGACCCAGGTGTCTAAAAATAAGGCAACATGGGTGAAAACAAAATCAAAAAGAACAGTTTGCTAACCAAATCTCAAGAATTTAAATGAATACTGTCTAATAAACTCAACATGTAACAACAATTAATGTTCTCAAGTGTTTATTTCAAAACGTAATCTAAAAAATATTTATTAAACAACTATCTAGATGAGGCCCATCTATTTTTTCCCAAATATATTTTTATAGAAATAATAGTTATATTAAAAAACGTATAGCCAGGCAGTGGTGGCACACGACTTTAATCCCAACACTCAGTTTCCAATATTGCTGTAGCTAAATCTTTCCAGTGTTGGAGGATAATTCTGTTCTGAGTTGTCTGTGAATTTAGCATCTGCTTCACATAGGATCAATGCATGAAACAACAGCATATTTAAATATCCTCAAATTTAGTATTTCTGTAGGATTCTATTTAGCTTCTGCATATGCAGTCAGACTTTATTTGGACCACCAGCTCCCAAATAATGACATGGAGACTTCTTGTTAATTATAGAAGCTTAGCCTTAGCTTAGGCGTGTTCTCAACTAGCTCTTATAGCAAATTAACCCATTTATATTAATCTGCATTCTGTCACGTGGTTCATTATCTCTCCTCCAGACTTTAGGTCCAGCTTGCTCCTTGTCTAACTAGCAAATCCTGCCTCTTTTCTTCCCAGAGTTCTTATCTCTTCCTGGAAACTTCACCTCTTCTTTCCTGGCTAGCTATTGTCCATTCAGCTTTTTATGAAACCAGTCAGAAGGTGCCTTAGCAGAGACATGTCTTCACAGTGTACACCCACAACATTAAGTGCCTGCATAAGAGAAGGAGAGATGTTTCACGCTAGCAACTGAACAGCACACCTCAAAGCTCTGGAACACAAAGAAGTAAGCACACCCAAGAATAGATAACAGGAAATAATCAAACTGGGGGCTGAAATAAATAAATAAATAAATAAATAAAAGAACAAAGAGAACAATACAAAGAATCACTGAAGCAAAGAGTTGGTTCTTTGAGAAAATCAACAAGATAGATAAATCCTTATCCAAACTCACTGAAGGCAGAAAGACAATATCGAAATTAACAGAATTAGAAATGAAAAGGGAAGAATAGGCTGGCAGTGGTGACACACACCTTTAATCCAAGCACTCAGGAGTCAGAGGCAGGCAGATCTCAATGAGTTCAAGGCCAGCCTGGTCTACAAAGTGAGTTAAGAACAGTCACGACTGTTACACAGAGAAAGGCTGTCTCCAAAAACAAAGCAAAGAAGACAGAAAAAGAAAGAAAGAAAGAAAGAAAGAAAGAAAGAAAGAAAGAAAGAAAGAGGGGACATAACAGCAGTCACTGAAGGAATCCAAAGAATCATTAGGTTGTACTTTAAAACCTGTACTCCACCAAATAGAAAAATCTAAAATAAATGCATAATTTATGTGATAGATACCACTTACTAAAGTTAAATCAAGATCAGATATTCTTCAAAATAGGAAACAGAAGGAACTTTGCCAAATTATGAGGTAACAGTCACCCTAACATCCAAATCACACAAAGATTCAACAAAGAAAGAGAATTACAGACCAATTTCCCTAAGAAAATTGATGCAAAAATATTCAACAAAATACTTGCAAACCAAATCTAAGAACACATCAAAAAGATCACCCACCATAATTAAGTAGGCTTCACTCAGAGATGCAGAGATATTTCAACACAAAAATCTGTCAATGTACTCCACCATATAAACAAACAAATAAAAAAAAACATATGATCATCTCATTATATGCTGAATATGCTGAAAAATATTTTGGCAAAATCCAACACCTCTTCATGATAAAATTATTGGAGAGATTAGGGATCCAAGGGACATACCTAAACATAATAAAGGCTATTTACAGCAAGCCAATAGTCAACATCAAATTAAATGGAGAGAAACTCAAAGCAGTTTCACTGAAATCAGAAAGAAGACAAGGCTGTTCACTCTTTCCATATCTACTCAATGTAGTACTTGAAGTTCTCCTTAGAGCAATAAGACAGCTGAAGATCGAAGGGATGCAAATTGTAAAGAAAGAAGTCAAAGTATCATTACGTGCAGATGATATGCTAGTATACATACACCACCTCAAAAGTTCTACCAGGGAATTCCTGCAGCTGATAAATAGTGAAGTGGCTGGATACAATATTAATTTTAAAATATCATTAGCCTTCCTATGTGCAAATGACAAACAGAATGAGAAAGAAATTAGGGAAACAACACCCCTCACAATAGCCATAAACAAGATGAAATATCTGGAATAGCCTTAACCAAGCAAGTGAAGGAACTGTATGACAAGAACTTGAAGTCTCTGAAGAACAAAACTGAAGAAATACCAGGAGATGGAAAGATCTCCCATCCTCCTGGATCTGTAGGATTAATATAGTAAAAATGGCCGTTCTACCAAAAGCAATCTACAGCGTCAATGCAATCCCCATCAAAATCTCAACACAATCCTTTACAGAACTTGAAAGGACAATACTCAACTTTATATGGAAACACACACAAAAAAGCTAGAATAGCTTTTAAAAAAATCCTGAAAAATAAAAGAACTTCCAGAGGTATCACCGTACCTGATTTCAAGCTCTACTACAGAGCTCTAGTAATGAAAAAAAAACACATGATATTGGCATAAAATCGTACACATTGATCAATGGAATCAAATCAAAGATGTAGACATAAATCTACACCCCTATGGACACCTGGTTTTATTTTTTTATAAAGAAGCCAGAAATACACAGTAGAAAAAAGAAAGTATCTTCAACAAATGGTGCTTGTCTAACAAGATGTCAACATGAAGAAAAATGGAAAGAGATACACATTTATCACGATGCACAAAACTCAAGTCCAAATGGATCAAAGAACTCAACATAAAACCAGGTACACTGAACCTTATAGAAGAGAATAGCCTTGCATGCATTGGCACAGAAGACAACTTCCTAAAGAGAAAACTGATAAAGCAGACACTAGTCTTGGCTATTAATAAATGGGGCCTCATGAAACTGAAAAGTTTCTGTAAGGCAGAAGACATTGTCAATAGGACAAAATTGCAGCCTACAGAGTGAAAAAAGATTTTCAACAGTGCCACATCTGACAAAGGTTTAATACCTAAAATATATAAAGAACTCAAGAAACTAGGCAACAAACCAAATAATCTAATTAAAAATGGGGTAGAGATCTAAACAGAATTCTCAACAGAAATATCAAATGCCTGAGAATCACTTAAAGAAATATTCAACATCCTTAACTATCTCAGAAATGAAAATCCAAACTTCTCTGAGATTCTGTCTTACACCTGTCGGAAGGGCTCAGATCAATAACACAAGAGACAGCTCATGCTGGTGAGGATGTGGAACAAGGGGAACACTCCTCTGTTGCTGGTGGGAGTGCAAACTTGTACAGACACTGTGGGAATCAATAAGGCTGTTCCTCAGAAAATTGGGAATCGGTCTATCTCAAGTACCAGCTACACCACTCCTGGGCATATACCCAAAGGATGCTCGACCACACCACAAAGTACTTGCTCAACAATGTTTATAGCAGTTTCATTTGTCATAGCCAGAACTTGAAAACAGCCTAGATGTCCTTCAACTGAGGAGTGGATAAACAAAATGCAGCACATTTACACAATGGAGTATTACTCTGCTGTTAAAAATTATAACATCAGGGCTGGAGAGATGGCTTAGAGGTTAAGAGCATTGCCTGCTCTTCCAAAGGT
>LOEQ01000017.1:349278-382166 GCA_001685075.1 Bramus lutescens
GAATACAATTTGTGTGTTATTTCGGGGTATAAGCTAGCCGTGCGGGAGCCGGGCCGGACGAAAAACATGCCTGCTCCCCTTTCACTACATGATGTTTCTCTGATTTCTTTCTCAGGCGATTTATCTGTATAAAGAAGGGCTACTGATTTTTTTTTTGAGTTACTCTTGTATCCTGTTACATTACTGAAGATGTTTATGAGTTGTAGAATTTCCTTGGTAGAATTTTTGGGGTTACTTATATATCATATCAGCAAATAGTGAGGTTTGACTTCTTTTTCTGATTTGTATCCCCTTGATCTCCTGTTGTCCTTGCTCTAGCTAGGACTTCAAGAACTATATTGAATAGATATGGAGTGGACAACCTTGTCTTGTTCCTGATTTCAGTGGGGTAGCTGTGAGTTTCTTTCCATTTAGTTTGATGTTGGCTTGATATATATTTCCTTTATGTGTAGGTAGTGTTCCTTGTATCCCTGCTCTCTCCAAGACCTTTATCATGGAGGGATGTTGTGTTTTGTCAAAGGCTTTTTCAGCATCTAATGAGATGATCATGTGGTCTTTTTTCAGTTTGTTTATATTGACACATTTCATCTTATATTAACCACACAGTCAGACATCACGATCTTCTAGACTTCTTGAGTGACTGCTCTTGGTTCCAGGTTTTGCTATCTAGATGTGTGTGCCCTGTAGAGCATCTTCCTCTTACTGTGAGCTTGGCTTGGCGTTCACTCTGGAGATAACAGCTCAGTGCTCCGTTCAACATATCACATATCTGCTCAAACCTTGGAGTTTCAGTTAGGGTACAATTAATCCTTGTTTTATTCTTCCTATGGCTCATCGCTCTGTGACAAAGCAGGTCACCTGGATGTGAGTCCTTAACTGGGGAAGCAAGGATCCCACCTGGCCTCTCAGATGGAGATTCAAATTAGATAGGGGAAGGGAAGGTTTTTGTGAACTGTCACTGACTGCAGGAATGCCCAGGCCGCCATTGCTCACAGACATGCTCACCTCACACAGCTAGTGACCGTCAGAGCTGGAGTATTTTTCATCACAGGGTGATTCCAGCCTTTCCACTGGAGTCACATTATGCTTTTCTGCTCTCCCCTCAAATGCAAAGCTCAAGCCGGCCCTGAAGTAGGACTCTATTCATTCCCCAGGGGATCCTCCCGCGCCTGCCCACACCCGCGCCCTCCTGCCAAGCATATCTGCCTCCAAGTTTGGCTAGGCTCCCTGAGCAGGCAGGGTTGAGTCTGAAGCAACACATTGGCGCACTGGCATGGATGGGCTTTTGTTGTCCCTCTGGGCCGCACCCCCCCTTGCTGTGGCCAGTTTCACTCATTTCTCCTGGGAGCCGTCTCACCACAGAGAAAAAAGCCTTTGGAACCCTTCTCTTTTCAGCCCGTCTTTATTGAATTTCACCTCCATGTTTTCTTCTTCTCAAATAGGAGCGTCATTTATCTTGGACTTTAAGTTGCAGAGGTCTTTAAAAGCTTTCCTTTTTTTCCCCCAGCTGCATTTGTTGACACACAGTCAATCTGTTTCTTCTCTCCACTCCCCTTTCCCTCCCACGAAGCCCCCCAAGCAGGCCATAAAGTGTCTACAGCTGTGCCTTTATTACCCTTCCCTTTCTGTGGCCGTAAGGGGGACGAGCTGAAATACAGCTCAGCCATTACCGCTGACAAAAAGGGACAATTTTAAAACATTTTTGCTTTTCATCAGGAAAGCTGACGGCACAAAAGAAAGTGCATCATTTTATTGTAAATGCTTTTTAAATATGGGTCACTTGGCCATAATCGGTCCCAAAGGACAGAGACGTTCAAAGCCCCAAAGCGGCCCCAAAGATATTGAGAGTTTTTCCCCATTCGGCCTTTGCCTTTTAAAATTATGCTAATTGACACCAAGGAAAAGGGTGGGGGTGGGAGTCTCCAACCAGCCCACGGTACTCTTGCCTGCAACTCCCTTCCTTTCTTACACAGAAAAGCATGTAACATGCACCCTCCAGGCCAGGAATGGTGACTGCAAACGGTTGGAGCCATTTTTCTTTTTGTTTCACTCCAGGAAGTACTAAGAGTAGGGAAGGCGCTTCTGGTCTGGTTTTTCAGGATGGGGTGACTTGCCCAGCCCTAGTGGGGAGGAAACTCTCGTTACCTTCCTTGCAGAATACCAGGGGGAATGTGCCGAGGGCCCCTTGGTTTGGGATTATGGGCTGATTTTTCAGGGGTACACGGAGGTGTAAGGGTGGGCAGTACAGCCCAGGGGAGGGGTGAGAGGAACTCCCATTAAAGTTTTTATTTATAGAGTGGTTCTCAGGGTTATAACACAGTGGAGGCAGCAGAAGGGAGAGACACCCATGTAGAATGTGAAAGGTGTCCTCCAGCTGCCCTCCCCTTTACAGTCTAGACCCCATGAAGTCTGGCTATTCCTGCTTGAGGCTCTCTCTGGAGAAGGGATACAGATCATAGGAAAGATCCTCCTAGTCGCTGGAGTGGGGTCAGGGTTACCAGTCCCTGTGAACTAGTTGCCCACACGGCCCTACAAGGACCTCAACGGTGCTGGCCAAAGAGCTGGACTCAGGCCTTGGTCAGTGCTGTTTGCCAATCCTGAGACACTGTGGAAATGAGGTGACAGGGAAGAGCTCCCACCACCCGGCACACATGTGGAATGCGACTCCGGCAGTGCTCGACAAGGCTGTGAAAGCTCCGGGTACCAGAGCGAGCCCCAGGATGGCTGGATCCCTTTGGAGAGGAAGTGGCACTGAGGGTCCTGAAAAAGCCCGCCTACACTGAAAGTTACAAAGAGCCCTATTGGGTGAGACCGAGTGTCATACACCCAGCCCCGCCCCGCAAGGGCAGGGAGGCTGGTTGAGGATTCACTCACTCACTCTGTGCTAAGTGGTAAACTCACCAGGTCAGACCTTGCCTTCTCAGCCTCCATGTCCCACCAGCGGATGAAGAATTAAAAGCAGTAGCTGTGCTCTAGCTTGTGGTGAAGATTGATTATATCTACAGAGAGACCCATCACAGACCTTGCCACAGAGTAAATACTGTATTTCAGTATTAGTCCTAAGAACGTGAGGTGAGACGCGTGCACACATGATCTCTCCTCTCCTCTCTCTCTCACGCGCGCACACACGTACGTACGTACTGACTGTTACCCTGTAGAGTATTTCCACACAGTGTCTTTGTTTAGCCCTGGTGTAATTTCTCTCCTCAGAGGAACCAAGTGCCCTTTCAGATAGTGTCCCTGCTATGCTCGCTACTCTCTGGCCACCATTTTTACTCGCTTGCTCTTTGGCCCTATGCTTACTTTTGGGTATCGCTTGCTTGATCTTTCCTTTCTGGGTAACAGCTGAAGCCCGCAGTCAGAATTAGTCACTAATCTGTAGAGGAGGAAAAGCTCCCCATCTTTTCGGTTTTGGCCTCTCTTTTCATGTGAGAATTTCCTCAAGATCCAGTGACCTTTGGCTATCTCTTCAAACTGGAGAGACATGGAACATCGACTTGGGGGCTCCACGGGGGGCTCAGTGCGTCTCCTCCAAAGTCGGCCTGATCTGCTGTGCGGCTCTGGCCTCCTTCTGGCACGGTAGGGTCACTTTCCCTATTAGCTCTGTTCTAGGAAGTATTAACACTGGGAGGTGCGGCACCAGTAAGATCAGAGAAGCAAAGCGGCCAAGCCGCTAGAGAGCTCCCACCTCTATGAAATCTTCAGACAGAAAAAGCAAGTTCCTGTCTCAAACGGCCTTATATTCCTCTCTAGTGCCAGGATTAAAGGCGTGCACAACTGCCGCCCGGCCTCTATGGCTACCTAGTGTGGCTGCTGGGATTAAAGGTGTATGCCACCACTGCCTGGCCTGCATGGCTGACTAGGGTGACTGTCTTGCACTGACCTTCAGGCAAGCTTTATTTATTAAAATGCAAATGAACTATCACTACCGGGAGGCTTTCGGGATGGTGTGAACCCCGATCCTGGCGTGGCGCCGAACCGTTCTCTTCCCAGAAGATGGCAAGGCTGTACCTACTACGGACTTGGTGTGGAGCGTCACAGTCTAAAGCTGTACAGGGGGAAGGTGTGAGGGCTGGAAGCAGCCAGGGAAGGTTGCTACCCACTCTCTGCTCAGGTTGAACTGGCCTCCTGCAGTGCCCTGGTCAGACCAAGACTGTACAGGGCCCATGCACCTGCTGTGCCTTCTTCCACAGAGATTGTGTGCCTTCTGTGTTCTTGTGGCTTCTCTCAGGTCTCAGCTCAAGCAGCACTTTGTTGGAAGCATTCCCTCAAGACCACAGAATCTCTACATCTGCCCGTGTTGCCGCCCTTGCATGCACCGGTGCAGGGATGGCAACAGATGCTTAGCTCTCCTCCATTCATAGATACGCTGTATCTGTGAACTATCTTTCTGCAGAAGGCCAGGCCTTTATTCCCTGCTTTTGTGTCCTCTGCAGCAGGCAATGGTGCCTGTTTGATGCATGAGTGGGTGATGACAGCACCAAGAACCATTTTCCCATTTCAAGGAAGGATTCCTGTATTGTTGCCTTAGGTCTCTTCAGGCTAGTTCCAGAAGAAAAATGCAGTGTGCCAGGGTTCTCAGAGTTGCCTGGACAAAGACTCAGAGTGTGAGGCACCTACCTTCATTTTTTTTTCCACCTCAAAAGGGACTCTTCCCTGTCTTCTCTGCTGGCATAAGGTCTGGAACCCTTTGGATCAACCCCTTCTTAGGGAAACTCTTGGATTACGGGGGTCTGGGGTGTCATACAGAGCAGGAATCCCATGGTTTCGTGTATGCTGGGAGCTGGTACGGAATTTGCCAACCCTCACCACAATTCCTTGTCAGAGCTACCTGTTAGTCTGGTCCTCAAGTCGGTCTAGGCTCTCTGCAGGTTCTTCCGGTGACTGCTGCAGATGTAGGGGAATGCCCTGGTATGCAGTGTTTGCCAATTCCCATGGTATAAACCTTCCTGCCATAGCCAACATCACAGGGTTTTTACAAATCCCTTCATAACCTTTTGTAACCACCCCTCCCGTAATAGAACCGCTATCCATCTGGTCTGTTTTCCTTGAATGCCTCCAGGCGCTTCAGATAAGCAAATTTTGATTTTCTTTTGATATTGGTTACCAAGGGCTTCAAGTCTTCCATTATAAGATCTTTTTAAAGTCTGAATTTCCCAGCATCTCCTTTCCACACAGCTGCTACAAAGTGTGTACGTTGACAGAAAAACACAAGCAAGCAAAGGGATACCATGAACACAGTAAAGCTTAGAAACAGACCTCCACTGTCCCCGATACCAGGATGTATATATACAGTGCTTGCACACCCATGGCACAGTTTGTGCGGTATAGAAACACTTGGGGACTGTAGTCTGTTCTGGAAAGTTCCCTAAAGGATGATGTATTAAAGGCTTATTCTTCAGCCTGGGACTACCGGGAAGGAATGGAAATGTGAGGTGGGGTCTATTGGGGAGGCCTCTGATCAGTGGGACCATTCCCTGTTGGTGGGATGCAGCCCTTCTCTCCCGGCCTCCATTTGCTGGCTCTAAGATGAATGGGAACCCTGTACGCTAACTCGCCACCTTGCTGTGCCCCAAAGCAGTGACGTCAGCTGACCTTGAACTGAACCGGCCAATGCAATGAGCCCAAGCCTACCTAGTCTCTTACGAGACAAAACCTTGATCCATTTCTAAGTTACAGAATCTAATATAGTGACCCGAAATTTTTGAAGTCCTGGAAATTATTTTTTGTTATGTATGGGTATTTTTCTGGCATGTATGTCTGTACCATGTGTGCCTGGTGCCTGTGGAGGCCGGAAGAGGTTGCTGGATTCCATGGGATTGAAGTTAGAGGTTTGAGAGCCACCATTTCGGGGCTGGCCCTCTACAACATCCAGGGCTGTTAGCCATTGAGTCCTCCCTCTAGTGACTCGGAAAGAATTTCTAGTCACCAGTTACCCTCTCTGGCTCCCAACCCACTTATTCGTTCATAAGTTGGAACCCGGAGTTTGAGATTCTCCATGATCTGAATTTTCTGGCCTTCAGAAGAGATTGTGTTGATTGCGGTTTTAAGTATTTCTTGAATTCGCACTTGTCCATGCCTCTTACCATGCTCCATTTCAGACCCTCCTTAGCTATACAGATGCTGCGACAATGGCTTTCTGTTTTCTCCAACCCAGTCTGCCCCACAGCATGGGATACCTGTTGTCATTCTACAGTCTGTGTCTGTAGACACACTGTGCGCCTTTGTCTATGAGCTCCAGTTTGAGGCATTTCTGGCAGGAACAGCTTCTCTCCTGTACATGTTAAGTTCATGCTGAAGTTACAATGCCAATTACAAAGCTATCTGTTGGGGCTTTTCTGGAAACCGCGCCAGGCTCAGCAGCATGTCTGCACACTTCCCAGTCCTTCCTGGACCTCGCCCTTTGCTCAAGTCTCATCTCGGCTGTTACTGACTTCACCTCCATGACTTCTTCCTAGAACATGATGCATTTCTTCCTCCATGTTATGCTCGCCACACTGACAGGTGTCACGTTGCTTTTCCTGCAGAACAAGTCACTCTCCACCCTTGAGTGTCCTCCCACTTCACAACCACAGGGGACACCTCCAAAAGAGCTGGTACCGGGCTTCCTACCAACCAAGGCTGTCGCCTTTGCATTTCCAGGCCCTCTGGGAGGCACCCTTGCTACCCACTTTGCAAGACTTTCTGATCTTGCTGTCATGGCATGCCACCAGTTTCTGGACAGCCCTGCACAGCTGGGTAAGCCTGCTCTTCTCCAGTTGTTGCAGCTCTAACAGGCAGAGGCCCAGGCTGCCTTCCCGAAAGACAGAAGGCAACATCTTTTTAATGGGTGGGAGATGGGTTATCGATCATAATGCTGGCTGCAGAGATCTACAGTTTTTGGCACACTTCATGTAATGGAAATGTCATAGCCATTAACATTTGAAGAATATTTATTGGTATGGGAAAATTCTCACAATATGTTAAAGAAAGCAGGGTACAAATCTGTAAACATAGCATGGTCCAATCTTGTAGTAAAATAAATTATATATGCATAGAAAAAATACAGGAAGGGGAATACACTAAACATTCCCAGGAATCCTCTGGGGTGGGGGACGACTCTGAGTCAATGATTAGTTTTACTGTTTCCCGCACTTTCCAAACATTCTGCCAGGAAGCACATATGACTGATAGACAGAGGGATGCACATTGAACCCTAGTCCTGGGAGGCAGCGAGACTCATGTGCCAAGGAGCTATTTACTTGTAAGGCTTCAGCCTGTCCTATACGAAGGAAGGGTAGCATCTGCCCTGTCTGCTACTGAGGCCACTGGACACCTGAAAAGGTCATAGCCATCTGGGAACTGTCCCGTCAAGCAGCTCTGATGCTTTGCTTTAGGACACGCTTCCCCATCCATCCTTCACCTCCAAAGTCTGGTGTGGGCAGAGTGCTGGAGACTGCAATGGTCCCTGTTCCATCACCTGCCCTGGAGAGGGAATGGCCCACACCACTGGTCTCTGACCTAACGGTGCCCCAGGTCTTCATCTAAACTCTAAATGACCAAGCTTGTCATCCCCACGCCGGCACCTCCCTGGTGGAAAAGACTTTGAGACTGCTTCTGCTAAGACAGTTATTGCTTAAGATGGCCGGAGAACCACCACCATGCTGCCTCCATCTCAAAGCCTCTGGCTTTGTGGCCGGGCACACAGTGGAGAAGGTGCTGAATTCAAGCCCGTAGTTGGACTCTGGCTGGCTGCTGGGCTGGGGAGCCCAAGGGGGAGCTCTCTGGAGAGGTGTTGCCTCGAGATAGGGTGAAGTTAGAGAAGTCACGGAACTGGATGCTCAGCGCTTTCTGTGTGTGAGGCGAAACTACTCCCCCTTCTAAGAATTAATCCTTTAGAAAAAGAAGTACCCCATACAGAGAGATGGAAAGGGAAAGGACGTCCAGGAGACAGCTGCGGCCGTGTGCGCAGGGCCAGCGAGGGGCATCCTACCAGGCACGGCCTGGTGTACTAGGCAGCTACTCACGGAAAAGCTGTCCAACCAGAGATTATAAAAATACTTTCAAAATGCATTTGTAGAATGAAATAACAAAATAATTAAATTCCCTTGCTCTGGATTTTTCCACTTAAGCTAAAATCATGAATTGCCAAATAAAATGAAAACTTCATATGCCATTGGCTAAGACATGGGCACAAGTGCTTCCCAATGATTATGGGTGGAAACCCTGTAAGGCATGGTTTCCTGGTCGCTTACAAAGCATTCTGAATTTGATTTTTACAGCAGCTCAGAGCAGGTCATTGGGATATATGTCTATGGCCACAGCATCACACACAGTATTTTCTGGGTTGACTTAGGTGCTCTTTAGGTAAGTAGAGTCCCAGGTTTGCTCTGCCTTGGACAGCGTGTTTCTCTCCCATCCTGGCACGCACCTGACCCCATCTGAACTGCGACGAGTGGGTCCTACAGGCCTTCCACCCTCAGCGGGCCTCCTTTGCTTTCAGTGTGCCTACTTAAATCTAGTAAACTCTTTCTGCTTTTGTGTGTGTGTGCTGGGGTGGGGGCTTTTAAAGCCCAAGCAATCACATGTTAGAAATAAACGTAAATCTTAGTGATGCAATGTTCTTTAAGGATTCCCCTCTAAGTAAATTTTAGGAAACTTCCATCTCTGGCAGCTCAAAGGCCTTTTGCTGTTCAATTCCTGATGTGCAGCTTTGTCAGAAAGAATTTAGGATAAAAGCCATTCTCACTAGTACTACGCACGCTTTGCCCATTAAAGAGGGTGTGTGATGACAAGTGAGGTAACAGACGGAAAAACACTTTAAAACATAAACCGGGCGATGGTACCGCCAGCCCGTGTATCCATAAAGAAACACACAGATGGCTAAATTGAATCATCCCCAATGTTTTATTTAAAGTTTTAAAAGGCAGTGGTTAAGCACATAATCTATGTGTGTGCATATATGCACGTATGTGTACCTACACATACATACATATATGAAAGGAAACCAACCCCTTTTCAACTTTAGCCACTGATCAACTTGGCCCACTGTCTACATGATTGCACGTCTACTTCATATGACCATTTCTAAGAGTAAAAATAAACAGCCTTAATCAGTTTAATAGTAACTATTTGTGTTTCTTTTTTAAATAAATAAAGTTACTATTAAACTGATCACATGTGGTAGAAAGAACATACACACAAATACACACAGAGACCCTTGTTTAAAACATGTGACATACGAATGACCTTTATGTACAAATGGGTGCTGTTGGCTCCCTACCCCCAGCACAGGCCATGAGAGAACCCCCACTACTCGGGGAGCCCCATCCTCTCTGTTGCCTGGAGGATGAGTGTGTACTTGGCACCCTGAGAGCTCAGAATGCGCGCTCTGGATGCAACAGTACAGATGGTGGTCCAGCCCTACGGTACGTGTAGTGTTGAGAAACATGAGGAATAAATAGGCACATGTAGCTGCCTGGAACAAAGCCATCATTTCTAACTCATAGGGAGAGCTGTATTCTGAAGTTTTAGCTAAGTGACATACAAACTTTAGAGTGTTGTAGTTGGTTTGTAAGTCTGGGGCTCTGTGCGTATGTTTCCACGTGTCTATAAAACTGAAGGGAAGCGTGGGGCTGCCTCAGCCCTTGGTACTAGCTCCACAGGCGCTCGTGTGCCTCGGGTTCTGGAGAGACTCAGAAGGGGCGGTTTACAGGAGTGGGTGGAAGGACATGGCTGAATCTTCAGCTAGGAATCCCGGCAACAAGGCTGCCAGGCTGGACCAGGCTGCTGTGCAGAGTGAAGTCCCACACTGCATCCTGATGAAATGGAATGACCGTTTCTGCCCCTAGCCAGCAACTCTGCCTAACCCCAGCTCCGTGTGGATGCCTCGATGTTGCAGAGAACATAGGACCACCTCTTAAATATGCTGGATTCCCAACGAGTAAACCAGCTAATGTGTTTCTAGCCAAAGCAAGGGCATACATGTTTTAGAGAAGATTCCCCTGGAGCTACACAGAGAAGATGCTGATAAAAGCCATAGAGAGTGGAGCAGGCGACGGTGCTCTTCAGTCCGTGTCGGAGCTGGTCTCCTCGATGACGGAATACTGGCTGAGAGCTTCCTCCAAAGGCGTTATTGTCCCATCAGGTTTTAGTCCCATTGGTTTAAGCAACTCCTCTCTGGAAAAGAGATAAAAGAAAGAGAAAAAAAAGTATTCACCAGCATCACACACACACCCCTCCCCCACCCGGAGCCACATCCTTTTAAAAAGAGAAGTCTCTAAAACCCAAAGTATTTTCTCTCGAGCGCTCTCTGTATTTGTAATAGAAAGATGAAAGGGACATGGAAAGAAAAGGAGATGAAAGACTTCATTCGCACAAGCCAAACCCACTAAGCCAATTAAAGGATGAAAAGTCAAGGTCCAAATGGGCTCAGGACAAGGAGCAGGTCTCTTCTGCTTTGAATAATTAACTTTTTTCCCCTCTTGTGGATTCATTAGTTTTAGAGAAGTTGAAGCTGCCAGTTTCACCTGCCCAACTTAGAATTAAACGCACATTTCATTTAATGGAATCAATTTGTCAAATTTGGTTTTGTTCCCATCATCTCTGACTCACTGAATACTTGTGGATTCATTTCAAATCAGCTGAATTTCCCCACGTTTTCTTTCCTTTTTCTCATTTAAAACACCATTGCTTTTGTTTGTGGCAGTTTAATTATGGGATTGACAGCCATTTTTAATCTCTTCAAAGCTCCCCAACTGTCTTCACCTAATCCAATTGTATCCACTCCACAAGTTACAGCCTCATCTAAGATGGTTAATTATTGATTAAGCCAATCAAAAAGCATCAGGAAAGATTTATTTAATCTCTTCATAGGTCGTATTTATTATTAACATGGAGGTCGTGACAAATCTACCTACTGAGTTGCTAACTCCAAGCCTTCCACTCCCAACAGGCTAGTATTGGCGTCAAAGGCACGGGAGCTGCTTAGAGCTTATTTCTCATGGAGACGGGCACCACTGTCTGAGAATAGGACGCAGCCGCTACAATGCTGGTGGGCTCTGGTGTGAAGGGAAACAGTAACACTTCTTCCCCTCTCTCCTTGCTACTGTCCCTCCCATGAAGAGGATGGGACAGCACGGTGAAGCCTGGGGAGGTGAGCTCAGCTTGGTGACTGGGTTAAAGGAACAGCCTATGCAGTGGCTCTGGCTAGCGTCACACGATGACTGCTGAGGCCAGAGTCTGGGAAATGTGGCTGCTGGCTAACTGAGGGCTCCTGCGTTGTTATGAGAAACAGGACCAAAACCATACAGCTTAAAGCTGGAAGGAGCCTCACAGATCATTTAGTCCAACCCCCTTTTTGAAAGGAGGCTGAGTGACTTATCCAAGGCCGCTTAGTGGCAGAGTTGGGCATGGGACAGGTCTCCTGAAACAGTCCTGTGCTCTTTGCAGTAAATCCCATCTCAGCTGGCTGCCCTAACTGCATGGAAAAGCAGCTGAGTTCACTACTCAGTGACCATGTGAAAGGAACTGCCACTTGCTGGGGAGACTAGGAAGACAGGCAGCAGTGGCTGCCCTTGACGAGTGGACAAAACAAACAGACCCAAGATGACCTGGGCCACAGATGGGGTGCAACAGTGACTCCTGAGAAGCACGGCCACACTACCCGAGGGAGGCAGAAGTCACCACAGATGAGTCACCCTATGCCAGGCAAAGGAGACTGTGAGGTCCCAGTGTCTTGTGTGACCGTGTTAAGTTGCTTTTGCTGCTTTGTGCTCTTGAAAGGCTGGACAAGGGACCAGTGTTTAGGGAGTAGAGGTTCAAGGAAGAAGTGAGGGGAGAGGGAAGGGTAACACGGCCAAAGGAAGGAGCTTAGCATTTATCCTGGAGTGTCCATTGGTTCACACCCTCTGGGAGCGCTATGTGGACTAACTAGGATGGAGGCCATTGCAATGGTGTATGGAAAATGAAAGATGGATTGTGGCTGAGGCTATGGGAAGGAGTGGAAGGGGCTGGAGAAGGTGAGTGGTCAAGTGTCCCTATGGCTCCAGGGCAGGTACTAAGGCACTCCCTACAGGAGCCAGAACACAGGCAGATTTGGTGGAATGGTGCTATTTTTCAGGACACAAAGAGCTTGACCTGCCTTTGTAGCAAACAGATTGAAATGCCAGTGGAGAGCCACCAGCAATGCTCTCTCGTCCTGCTGTGACCTAGCCACGATTGAGAATACGTGTTTTTCTAGTTCTGACTGTGATGAGGAACTGTGTGATAACTGAATCCTAATGACTGATGTGGAGGAAAGGGGACAGGACGACAGGACAGCCTTGCTGAGAACAGCACACTGAGGGCTAAGAAAATTCACATCTGTGAAAAGAGCCTGGCTCAAAAGGTCAAAAACCCAACCCCATGCCAACCAAACACAAAACTTTAGAACCAAATGACCTAGGTTTAAAGGTGTTGGTAACTGAAGGTTGTGAGGGATGGTAGGGACTGAATGACAGGGAAAGGCAGAAGCAGAACTACCAAAGGCAGTGAGGAACTGCCTGGCAGACACCATTGACAGTCCTAACACAATTACATTTCCATAGTAACAGGTCCATACTGGGAGCAGCTGCCAGTGTGTGAACTACCCAGCGACTTCCTACTCTTTAGTCCAACTTTACAACTGGGAATAGCTCAGAATCTTACAGTTTTATGGAGAATTTACAAGAGTTAATTTACAGAACAAAGGGCACCCATCTTTTAATTCTCACTTGTTAACGGTTCTCAAGCATTTAGCGGTGCTCTGTATCACCTTCCACATGGCTCCATGCAATGTCTGTGTCTACTGACACTTCTGTAGGAAAGGCTTCAGTGCACCTTGGCCACAGTCATGCATTCATGCAAATAAATTAAGACAGCAATGTGATGTGTGGGAAGAGCAAACGAACTGTAAGTTAGCAAGTCTAAGGTCTGGACTCTTCCACTTACCAGCTGTGAGATCTTGGGCAAGTCTCTGAGTCTTAGTTTCCCCATCTGTGAAATGGGGCCATGGTAACACTAGCTCTGCCTACTTCCCAGTGATGACATGAAGTCCCAGCACCGCAGTGGTAGCAACAACAGCACCAGTACAGATCAAAGAGTTCTGGGGCCTGGAGAGGACTCAAGGATTTACTCTGGGGAGTGAAAAGCATATACAGGTTCGAAAACCAGACCTGTTTTTTAATTCTAGATCTACAGCTCATTATCTGAAAGACCTTGAAAACTCTAAACTTGGATTTCATTCTCAGTAGAATGGATCAGAAACGCTCACCTCACTAAGCGATCATGAACGCGCACAGACCAGACTACTACACAGAAAGTGTACAGTGTAACAGCTGGGATAGAATCAGAATCCACAAGCTTAAGTTCCTTGTGTTTACAGGAGGCTTCCTCTTCCTGATAAAGTAGTGTGAGCGGATGGTGGGGGAAGAATACACAGAAGTAAATAACAGACATGGTCCCTGTCCTCAAGAAGCTTCAGTGTGGAAGGGAATACGCACACACATTAAACAATACCAAAAAGGATCACAGAACGGCAGATCAACAAGCTAGGATGATTGACAAGGCAGAGCCTTCCTTCCCTGAGCCTTACAGCTTCACCAGCAGACTCCTGCTATGTGTGGAATGTGTTCAAGAAGAATTCTTGTCTTGTTTGGGAGCAGAAATGGATCACTTACTAGCTTGTGACTGCTTTACCCATGGACCTGGATTGCTTCTCATATTCTTACGTCTTACTTTTCTGTTCTTCTCTATCCTGAAGCTAGCACAGCAACCTACAAACACCAAACAAAATCTCTGCTCTAGACATTGCTCATGGCCTGGTGGATGTGGGTTATCTTAGTTTCCTGAGGTCTGTTTGTGCCCAGGTCAGTAAGATATGGACAGAGAACGTCACGGCAGCGTCCCTCCATTGTCACCTGGTGATGCACACACAGAAAGGACCCAGAAAGGGGGACATGTTGCTACAGGCTCTTTGCAGGAGGCAGACTGGAGGCCACACCGTAATGGCAGTGAAGACACCCATCACAGAAGAAAGGCATCCCGGAAGCAGAATTAGTCAAGCAAAGGTGAGAGTTAGTCATGTGCGGGACTGGCAAGCAGGCTGGCTCGGCTGAGGAAAAGAACGAAAGCTCAAAAGTGCTGAGGCAGGAAAGGGGGGCTAGAGACCTGGGCTCCAAGGCTGAAACCGGACTCTGAGAACTTTCAAGAGTCACCTTCCATATTTAAGAGTATTTATTAACAATAACCATTACTATGAAGTTTGAAGGCTGCAAACACCACTGCTCTGACATATTAAACTGTTCTATGCTTTATCTCGTCAGTTTTAATATCCTCCTGCGTTCTGGCAAAGGGCCTTACAGAGCACAGCTTCAGTTAAGCACCTGTGAACTACACGTAGCTGGTCTTTTCAGAAAGTCACGATCATATTATAGGCTTTTCATAACTAAGCCACGAACAAGAAACAGGTTAAATCTGTAAGCAGATTTGTTTTCATCATACAGAATCAGGAAAGGATTCCTAATCCATGACCCTGCAGAATGCTTTCCAAAGGTTTGTTGCTCTCAACTTGAAGGCAGAGTCCATGTCTTCTCGGGCTGTGGTTTTCACGTATCTGGTCTAGGACAGAGCACACAGCAGGTGCTTGGTGTTTCCTGCATGGATGTAGTACATGGGCCCTGGCATAAGTGGAGAAAGGCAGAGGATCACAGGCCAGGAAGCATTCCTGCCAGCTGTGATAGCTTCCTTGAGTCAGCACAAGTCAGGCATCCTTGCTGTCCATCACTACTTGGTACGGACTCAGAAGTCCGAGACTCTAGCCTCATACAGTCTGCTGATCTGTCACAAGACCCTGAGCAAGTCATGAGGGGGAGGACAAGATGATCCACACTATTCTATACTGATTTTAAAAATAAATATCAGGCTAATTTCAAATCACATAAAAAGCTCCTGGGGTTTTAAGATACTCAAAAATCACCATCCTAGGCCTTTCTCCTAATCAAGGTATTCTAACCCCAACAGTCAATGACACAGACCTCAGCCACAGCGCTTTTCTGCAGCCCGTCAGCAGGGAGGGGACTACTGAAGCAATCGCAGGCACCTCACACGGGATCCAGACTGCATCACGGCCCTCACTGGTCATGTTATGAAGAGTAACTACTGGTCCTGTCTACAACACGATAGCTGAGTGTCTAATAAGCATCATGGTTGAAATGTGTTACCAGTAATAAGATATTCACATACAACAACTGCTTCACACTTACCTTCAATGCTATACACAGGCCTTAACACAGTTAAGACTGCCCCCGTTATCACCAAAAAGTACAGTGATGTCTACTGGATAAAGAGCCCATTCTAGGCACTGGGACAGTATCATGGCGGGCTTCTCATCTGATCAGGCATCTGGCCAGGGAAGAGATAAGCCTCCAAGAATGTTCAACTGGAAGGAAACATCATTTAGAAATTTGATCTTACTAAATGATAAGGAACCATAGTCTGTAAGGGTATGGCCAGGCAAGAGGACACAGATAAAGTACGTCCAAGGAAAGAAACCCTACTTTGCCCCAGCCTAACCTTTGGGACTGCCAATGGAAACCAAAAAGGGGTGGGGACTTATGGGATTTAAACATATTTAAATTTTTCTGTTCTTTAAATATATTTTTCCATATGTATTTTAACATCTTCCTGTTGGGGTGGTACTCTGTGATGGCTCTTCAGAACTGTGGAGATGTCACAGTGTTTTAGGGCTTCAGGGTCCTATGTGCGGACCCCAGCAGTCATGGTTGCAGCACTGGGGTTTGGATAACAGCATGCCCAATTGCACGGTGCGTGTTAGAGAACAGGTCAGATGTGTGCGTGTAACACCTTACTTGACCTGGAAGCGAGACACACTACTCTTGTCCACAGCGTATGCTCTGTGCCACATAAACAAAGCATCGGTTCAAGTGCACCTTGGTGAAAGCAGGGAAAAATCAAGCAGTTGGTAAAACACATCCTTGTTCCCACTTGCAGGTCTCCCAAGAGTCCCTTCGAATTTACCTATACGAGTTTCAGCTTCCCGCTTGACACTTAGCTTGATAACGACTCAAAAATCATTCCCTTGTTTTCAAGGGCTCTTCTTTCTTGTCTGCTCTGTGTACTACAGGGCAGTATTGACACATGGAATTAATGTCAGGGTCTGTAATGAAACAACAATCATGCAAACACCAGTCTGCTCTTTCGATAAAACAGCATGTTAGACACCTATTCACCTCCCTCTAACTGAGTACTGCATAATAGTTCCGATCCTTTTGTGTAACATTTTGCTCTATGGTTAGAAAAGGAGAAAAAAGGGGAAACCTGTGCAGCACTGATTCCTTTAATCACCCCTGATTAATTCTCTGCTCTAATGAGGGTGCTGCTAGTTAGCCAGGTTCTGTTACATACTTGTTTTGTTGACTTCTGTTCAATGTATAACAAAACCCAAGACAAGATAATTGGGAACCATTACTTTGGCACAAGGATTCCTGTTCTTTACGTGAGGTTGGCTTGGAAAAAGAGCCCTGACATGTTAAATTAGCCATTTCATATTTGATTCCTTTTCGCCTTTGGAAGATGGGATGAAGCATTAGTATATAAATGAAGTATTCTAATTGATGTAGGATGCCTATGGGGATGGATCCCTCCAGCCCAGAGGGTGCAGCTCTGCGGTACCTGCTGAGCTCCAAGCCTGGAGTGTGGGACTGAGACCTGGGCTTCTCGCTGCTTGACAGCCCTGCTAAATAACAGTCACAGAACCCTGTTGATGCTGTGGGAAGGCGGTGGCTTTTGCGTGTGGACACTGATGCTTTACATTTTATCTAATGGCTTCCGAGTGGAAATGCTGATCTTTCACCAGGACACTGACAGAAAAGGAACAATGGGAATGGTGGCTTTACCACAAGAAAAAGGTCTTCTAATTGCATCTTAATAATTGAGACCTTTCCTTCAGCCCTTATCATTGCATTCTAAGTTGGGGCACTAGTGGAAAAGCAAAATATGCTGTGTGAGTATGCCGACCCCAAGATAAATGGACACAGTGAACTGCTCACAACACCACACCCTTCCACTTTGTAATGGGACTGGGAACTGTCTAAAAATTCCCACAGGGAAGCTACTTTAAAGTTAAGATTCAGTAGTGTGATGACGTGGGTAAGGATCTGTTAGGACACCATACTCATTCTCTTAAAAAGAATGCCAAAACCCAGTTTTAACAAAGGATCTTAGGATTTTTACTGCTTCCCTCATAAAGCCAGTTCTTCAGCTAGTGACGCAGCATCCGACATGGAGCAGGAAACTGGGGTGCGTGATGCTTTTCCACTATAATCTGCAGTCCATCAAAGCAGACCTGATCACTACTGGCCTTTGGTGCTTTGCATTCATTTAAAACTTATTTAAAAATAATCAGACCAACAAACTGCTAATAGTTGCTAACTTTTCATAACAGCACACTATCTGGGAGTTCTGCAACTGAGGTGTTCTGGAGGGGGTCATCTTATGGCTGCTCTTGAGTCAGCCCTTAACCTGTGACGGCTCTCTCAGTTGATACCTCCTATCCTACTTAGACCACAGGATTGTCTCATGACAACAGGGAGCACTCATAGAAGCTTTTTTTTGTTTTGATTTTTACATTTTGAAGCACTGAATTAGAAGATAGCATGCAAAGCTTCTAAGACTGTTACGGCCCCATGTCAGTCAGCACAGTGAGCAGTGAAGGGAAGGCGGGGGTACTGCTGAAAGAACACTAGTTTACCTTAAATGATGACATCCTTATTTCTCGGTGACATTGTGAGAAAACCCTGCTCTGTTGTCTAAGTTAACACAATTAAATGAGGTCTGCAGGCCAGCAAACTCCACTGAAGGAAGCAGCTCAAACGGAAATTCTAATAATATTTCCAATCAGGAAAATCTGAACGTTAAAAGGCAGGCAGCTAGGAAGGAGGCTATTTTTATTTTGTTTTGCTAACTGCCCAAAGCCATTTCAGCTTGTGCCGTAACCAAGCACTCAGTGACTCCAATAAGGAATATAAAGGGTACACGACATCGTGCTCTGGTGTCTAGCCAACCTAAAGAGAAGCAGACTTAAGCCTCTCAAAAGAGTCCTCTCGTTCTTGTAAGGATGTGTCAGCTGAAAGCGCCGAGCTCCCTTAATTGAGATTTCATGGCACAGTCATGATGGAGAACAGTGCTGTAGTCAGACACATGAGCCGACCAACCATGGGGGCTGCATGTCAGTAGTCAATGGCCAACTAGCCAGACAAAAGTAAAGTGAGGTAAAATTGATTTCAAAGCTAAATTTAACTTAATCCCATACAAAAATCGGTCATTTTAAACACAATCTACTAAATAATCAATGAGACACTTTCCACTCCCTTTTTGTCTGRTTTGGATTAACCACACTTCAAGGGTTTAGTAGTCATGAAGTAGTGGTTCCTATGACGAACAGTGCAGATCCAAATGATCTCCTGACTCTGGTGTCACATCAGGTCTCATACTACCTTAAAAGGGCGAGTTGTGTTTCTGAAATGCACCTGAAGGGCATATCCTAGACTAGCTTCTCACAAAGGCATGTGCAATTACAAGTTTTGGTATTTTTGTAAGTTGAGCAATGGAATTTATTTATATGGAAAATTTATATGTATGCTACTTTTAAGCCATCAATCTCTCATAACTTTATACTTGATGCCAGAATTAAGAAAGCTATGTCCCACATACCAATATGTCTGGCAAAAATGGGGGTGGGACTGGGAGCACAGTTAGTGGCCAGAGAATGTATGGGAGAAGGAAGTGGGGACAGAATAGGTATTTTTTATTTACATGCAATTTCAATCAATGTTTTTGTGTAAGCAAATAGGCAAAGTGCCTTGGTAACCAGCTGGAGTGAGAACGGAGAATAAGATCAGTCCACCCGGTGTCGATTAAGGAAATAAAGGGGCTGTGAGGAAACAGCTATGATGAAAATGTCCCTGCCCTTGGCCCACACCGGCTGAAGGCTGCGTCGGTGGATGGGTGTATGCTGCTGCTAGGTGCAGGGAGCTGTGTCAGGCACTGGACTTCCTACCTACACTGCACTCTAGCTTCCTGCTTGAGAGCAGGCGCTTATTTTTGCTTTCAAAGTCTGAGGAGGAGAGAGGAGGTGGAGAGGCAGGCAAGTTATAAACATCATATGATGTTTTCTGTAATCTTATACACCTCAGGCTTGATTGCTAAATATACTTATCATTCTAGATTAAAGAAATTCATATCACTAACTTAAATTAGCCAGCCATGGCCCACATTTCTTTATGATATTCCTTTACTTTAATGAAGTTTGGCTAAGAAATGGACCTGACAATTACACTTTGAGGCCTTGAATCCTGCAGGTTATTCTATAGAGGAAAAAACCAAACCAAACTTCATACCTGGAGGTCGCTCGTTTCCATCCCTGCACACTAGGGAAACCACAGGGCAAAAGGCACTGAGTTAGCTCTCTACAGGGCAGGGCTTACACGGTCCAGGTGATTTCCTAGCTTTGAAAATCTCCAGATGCACTGCCACCCCTACATAAGGACTAGACACATCTAACACAGACATGATCTGACATCATTGAGCGTGTCACTCCGTCCATACTCAGTAAGAGCATTCTAAGCACTAATCTCAACACCTTTTGAGTCCTAGCTGGAGGAGGATGCTGAGGGCATGCGTTTCTTAGGGCTATGTCTAGCATGAAGGTTGGATGGACAGGTGACCAAGTTTCACAGCAGTGGTTTTTACTCTTTTGACAGTAGAGTCTACACCCTACACCGAGCTCAGGAATAGTACGTGGCATGACCAACCTTAGTCATCACTTTGGAAAGTGCTTTGGCACGGGCCACTGTTGCTAACCACCATCCTGGTGCAGGTCCTTCACATCTGCTCTCCTATGGATGAAAAAAGGAAGTGTCTAGTGTCCATGCCTCGGCCACGTCACCTCCAGTCCTAGCCTCAACTCACATGCCTTTCTTTCTTGAGCAGGAGAAACTGCAGAGAGGATGCTAAGAAGTGTTCCGGCAAACACTGTAACACAGACACAGTAACACAGTGGACAGAGCAAAGGAAAATGAAGTTCCTAGTCTCACTTTATTTTCAACCTGAAGAGAGCACGCATGGGTGAGTGTATGATAAACTGCCAAAAGAAAATGGACTATCAGCAGTCATCCGCTTAAATGTTTTGGGCAAATCTGTGTCCTTGCATTTCCCACCGGTCAGTGAGGTTAACATGCCACTGGGCTCCTTGGAAGAAAGATGCAGTAAGCGAAGTCCAAAGACTTGAAAGGACTAAGTCTCTCTCCCTACAATGAATGGCCGTTTCTCTCCAGAGCACTCCAACTCCAGCTTGTGCCATAACCAAGCACTCAGTGACTCCAATAAGGAATATAAAGGGCACACGACATGCTCTGGTGTCTAGCCAACCTAAAGAGGAGCAGACTTAAGCCTCTCAAAAGAGTCCTGAATCTTAGAACAAACTGCTTCTTTTCCTTGGGGCATACAGGTCAACATACAGCTTTTGCCACAATTTCTCCTTTTATTTCTGAGATAAATTATACACCTGTTTCTCCCACTACAGTATGAGTTTTCCAAAAGCAGAAAGCGTCTCACTCGCCTCCTAGCTCAGTGCTCTGTCCATGGGAGCTGCTGAGTACTGAACCTAAGTAAGTCTACTTAGCTGTATGGCATCTTATTTTTTCTTATTTTGCCAAAAATAAGAAAAAGTAAAAAGAAAGATGAAGCTTAAGACTAATGAGTAATACAGCAAAACAAACATGAAAGACACATGAAGGAATGGTTTCATCTGTGCATTCTTGCTCTGGAATGCCTACGGTTGACCTTTATACAGATGTCACTGTCATTACTGAGAGCAAATGTTAGAAAGCGCACACACAGGCAGACAATGTAAAACCCACCATACGTCATGCAAAAAGTCAACATGACTACGCTCAAATTTACTTTTGCTTCAACTTCAATGGCAAAATAGGTTCCATCAAAGCCAACACAAGCATCCTAGCTCTGTTCTATACATGCAAGCATAAGAGCCACCTTCAGATTGAGCCAGGCACCTGCTGGGTGCTTCTCGGTCAATGTCTGTCTTCTTTGAGACATAGTTTAAATCAAATAGGGCAATTCAGAATTAATGTTTATGTGTTTACTTATTTAGTAGCTTCTAAACTATGTATAAAATATGTAGATACCCCTGGGATTAAAAAGAGAATTGATTTATGTGAATTAATAGGGTACTTTATAAAATTGATTATCTATGAATAAGCCAAGTATTCAGATTACACTGTATTATCTTGGGCGTTTCCTCATGCAGGTTGAATGGACCAACTATAGTAACTGCAGGAAACGCCTATCACCACAACAGGAAATGTAACTACTTGAGTGATCTTACTGAGCTAAAACACTGACATGTTCCACTCGGCCTTGCTAACAATTTCCTTTCCAGCTTCCCCCAGACGGATCTACTGATTTTATTCTAATTTACTTCATGCTTCATTAGCTGCATCAGACCCACTTGGAAGCTGTCAGGCGCACACAAATTATTTTCACATATATTCTTTTTTAGGAGGGGAGGGTGCTGGGGACTGAACCCAGGGCCTGCGCTCTAACACTGAACTCTTTCCCCAGCTACCAGATCTTATTGTTATATATTCACATAGAGCTTGTTATTCTGCTCTAGTAACAGTCTCCATGACTATTACTAATTCCTTCTGGGGAAAGAACTTGTATAAAATGTTACAGAGAACGTAATTTGAAAACAGGCCAAAGGCTGGGAAAGGACAAAACCTAGGAGCAGCCAGCAGCCGTCAAGTTCTACAGTGCTTTGTACACAAGGAAGCTACTTTTTAAGCAGCTTCTATACATTACCACTGCTATCCACCACAGAGTGTCAAAAACAGCCTTATCTGCTATAATTCCGTCAACCCACAGCCATCCATTTCTCATTCAGCTAAGCCTCTGGCTACAAATGTAATCTCTGCTTTCCCTGTTAGCCCCTGCCCTTCCCACGACCAGCCTCGGGCTGTTCCACTCCAACTGTTATTTCTCTTAATGGATGAACAGTCTTTATGGTTATGTGAAAAATGAAATGAACAGAAAAGATGTTCCTTTACATGGTGGCTGTCACCAACACACACACTCACTCAAGATGACTTACAGGAGACAGTGGTTTAATAATGACTGGAAAATAAGGCAACCCATCAAAGCCTGCAGGAATCAGCCTCTAGTAACCCTTCCAGAAGAGCTAGTTGTTGATTAGCATATCTTCATTTAATTATCTACGAAGCTAGTTATTTTGGAAAGGAAGGAGGTGTGAAGCAAGAGGGGAGGGCTGGTTGTTTTTGGAACCCCTAACTAGTAAAAATGCCTGCTTTAAAAGAAAAAAAAAGTCCTTTATCTGAGGCTGTCTCTTTTCACTTCTTCCTGAAGAGTATACGGCATTTTAGAATCCTTGGTTTCAGCAGCAAATCAAAAAGCAATACTGCAAACTTGCACATCGAAAAGGAAAAGAGAAAAAGCGCACCATGGTTTCAAACAAAAACCAAAACAGACCGAAACAAAAATACAAGAAGCAGTAAACTCACTGGCCCTAACTCAAAGCATTCTTTTGAAGACAGGGGTTAGTCAGTTAATATCAGAGCCACCTCTAGCTCCTGCTCGGCACTGAGTGTTGACGTGATTCACTGACACACACCCAGAAGCGGCACCTAAGCACTGCTGCTGCCTGGCCTCCCTGTTCAGCAGACATGGAGTCCAGAGTTGCTGTTCTATGGTGACTCTCAGCGAGAGAGACAAAGAACTAGAACATTCTTAGAAACCAAGCAGAAAACGGATGGGAATACAATACCTGGAAAGTTTATCAAGCATGTTGACAAGTTTCATGGCTTCATATTCTTTTTGTTCTTCTGTCATTTCATCTATAGGGTTTGGCATTGGTTCCTCTAAATGACCAGTGATAAGATTAATGCTACAAAAAGAAAAAGAAGTTATGCTGTATGTTTTAGAATTATGCTCTTTCTATACTTTTCTGGTCCAAATTTTAAGTTATATAAGAAAGAGTATAATAGCCAAAAATTGGCAATAATTTCAATAATTTATTGTATAAAATTGCTATAGGAATGCTTTATTATTATTATTTTGCTTTGGAAAATTAGTTTTTTTTAATTAAAACTGACTTGCCAACTATTTTTAAAGGCATGGCTGCTTTTAAAAATATAAAATTTGATTGGTGCCATTGGATAAATATCTTTGGATGCACATCTTATATTCATTAATTGTAAGGGGGACAAATACTTTCAGAAGTGAAACGAGAAAATCCATTTTGTGATACAGCATAAAACAAACATGTCCAAAAAAAGAAAAAACAAAAACTGGAAAAATGATGACAGAGAGGCTGCAATCTGGAAATGAACGCATGCCGATTTATAATCTCAGGAAATTAGTCCATTAGTGAGACCACAGAGGTAATGAGAGTCTAAAACAGTAAAAGATGAAGTAGAAGAGTAATTTTAATTCAATTTGATCTAACTTAGGAAGAAAATGCAAGCTAGCCTACCAAGAGACAACAGCATCTTAGCTTTCTGGAAACAGATCTAGAACGATGCTCACGGCAATGGATTTCTTATACCAGCCTTGTATGAAGTTCTAATACCAAATTATACTCATAAATAAAAAGGTCACATTTTTTTTTACTAAGAAGGGAAAATAAAACACAGCTCTTTCAATGTCGGCTAAATATCAATACCTTAAAGCATTATTCTTAAGACACAGTTAGTGTCTTGTACCAGCCAAGTACAGGTTTTAATGATCAAAATGCAGACAGCAGGGATGGCATTGATAACAAATGGCTTCCTAAGGTCTTCCAGATAAAGGACCAATGCTCTCAGGGATGGTCCAGGATAAGCAAACAGTACAAACTGAGGAGTCAGAGTCTGGGGTAAACTGAAGAAAAAGCATCACACGAGTCCACGAAAGGCAGTGTAATTGACTGGCTCCTCTGGTGCTCAGCGTCCAGCCCCACTGGAGGCTGCTGGGTTGTCGTAAGGGTTATTAGCTCATGGGTCACTATCACTACCACCAGACTTCCTTTTTGCTGTACTCCTCAAAGGCTACAGACCACAACAGATCCACGCGGAAGGGTCTGTATTTACAATCTTAGCAAACTAGATTTGACGTCTGTGTTGCTGTCCTCAGGGTCTGTGACTACAACTGCACTTTAAAAATTTGCTCAGCAGGATTTAATGCTGTGTGCCTAAGATTCTTGCTTGGGAAGAAAATGGAGGAGTGCAAATTTAATGCCAGCCTGAGTAACTTACCAAGGCTTGAAGGGGGCTGGGCAACAGCTCAGGGGTAGAGCACTTGCTGAAAAACTAGGTGTGAGGTCATGCATTAAATCCCTAGCGCGTCCCTCCCTTGCCCCCTAAAAAGGCAAATGAACAAACCAAGAAAACCCCGTGTTCCCATCAGCAAACCATGTACAAGTCAGAAAGCCGCGGAATTCCTCAGGGACAAAGGAAATAGGGCAGGCAGAAGACACTGGGACCTAGAGCCCATCTGCTGGCTCTACCCCTTGTTTCTAGGTATCCTCTGTGGTTCTTCAGGGACTCTGGGATGACCTGAAAACATGCAGACTGGTCACTTATTCCTAGTCTTGAATCACTTGGGGAAACACTCTAAAGACAGAGCTGGTCTGGCTTGGGTCGACGTGTGAAGTTCCCTGTGTGACTTAATACGCTGGGCTCACTCGGTGCCCGATCAGATATTGCCCTGTAGTTTCCTTTTTAAAGGTGTCCACAAAAGAGAAAGGGTCTCTAGCTAGAGGCCCTCACAGAACTGCTAAATGGGTCACGGTATTTCCCAAGCTTAAGAACAAAGAGAAGTGAACAAGGTCTGGAAATGCAGTATCCCCATTGTTATTTCCTAACAACTGGCCTTATAGGTGAATAAAAGGTAATTATTATAGCTAAAACTCCTCAAGCCCAGGAGTCGGGCCTTCCGGGAGAGCGCAAGTGCAGGTCAATATATAAGCTACGCTGTCATAGTCCTTGTCATTGAGAACAGGCTTCTCATACCGACAGAGGTGCGATCTGAAGAACCACACCTGCACACTTCAGAAAACAATGACAGCAGCACAAGCAATTACGTACCTCAGAAAAGTGTCAGGGACACACAGGTGAGCCCTGTGGTGTTGCGGATTCCTAGGTTGAGCAGAACACAGAACCGTTCTTTTCTTGGTCCCCACCCCCCAAGACAGGGTTTCTCTATGTTGCTCCAGCTGTTCTGGAACTCACAGGGATCCACCTACCTCTGCCTCCTGAGTGCTGGGACTAAGGGTGTGTATTGGTGGGATGATGTCTACTGAGTCTCCTGACTGCCAGAATGATTCAAGACTTGCTTTGAGGTTAGCTCCTAAGTCCTCTGCTAAGCATGAAGGCAGCATTTTCATTCTCAAAGAGCAAGGCCCCTCCCCGACCCATGGAGAAAACACAAAGTCCCAGTAACCCCAGGGACTCAGGGTTCATTTCTCCTTTTAAACAGACATCTTTTTTCTTCCTTATGGTACTCAGGGGAATGTAAACAAAAACACATAAAACACAAGCCAGGACAATGAACGGAGCCACTCCTCCATGAGAAAAATGTCAATGTGTCGTGGCAGAAGGCAGATGGGACCCCTGTCCCCTCCAGCCAGTCTTGTACAGCTTCCCACCCACGAGAAGGGAAACCAAGTCGCCATGATAATAGCAAAGCTGTATATTTTGGGATGAACGCATACCTAGCGCTGTTGACCCCTACAGTCCAAGACTCAGCTTTATAGGTTCTAAGATCCCTACACAGTGAAATTCTGAGGTTATTCTTCCTTGGTGTGAAGACTGAGTCTTCACTGCTTTAAGGACACTGTGGTGGACCTGTGGGTGGTCGTCATTATTTACCCTGTCTTCCCCTCTTTCATCCCATCCAGGCCTGTGAGTAGTTTTATCTTCCAACTAGGTGACAAGTATCTGAACTCCTACGTATACTAACTATGATTTTTTTTTTAAATAAGACCATTACAAGAACTGATGAGTTATGGTCTGACAACAGGAGGATTATGGCCAAAAAAAGGTATGAGTAAAAGAGCATGTGTATAAAAGTTGAACTGCATTTCAATTCTTTTAACTGTTGTTTCTGGTCAATATCAGCAACATAAAATACTTAAAAATTTCAACAAACATTTGCATAAAGACAGAATTTTTTAAAAGTCCTGTTCCCTTATAGAACTTACCTTCTAGCAAACAAAGAAAAAAAAGACAGACCCAAGAACAGGGAAGCTTATCGTGTGCTGAAGGTAGGAAGTGCTGTTAAAACAAAACAAAACAAAACCAGCACAAAGAATGAGGTGGAATGGAAACTTATGTGAGACCAGGCTTTACCGAGGACTAAGCAGCTGTACAGACAGGAGAGACTCAAGAGAAACAGCAGCCATCGGGAGGATGTGGCCCCAGTGAGGACTTTGGTCTCGGTCACCAGGCAGTTCTGAGCAACTGCCAATGGAGTCAGCAAGGTAAGTGGGAGCTGCTTTCCAGCAGCAGAGCTGGGCTGTGCCTTGGTGCTGGAGCCCCAGCTCTCCAGCTAAGAAGCCCGGTTTCTGTCACCAGTGCCAGCCAAGGGGAGAAAGATTTCAGAAAGAGCCAAAGTTTCAGCTTGGTGACAGTTAAAAAGCAAAAGACCCAACTAAATTCTGAGTGTTATCAAGATGGAGCCGTAACTGACAGGTGTGTGTGAGCATGTACTGGAGGACGCTGTGTCAAATGCACGCCTGCGCTCTCAGGGACACCAGGGCATGTGCAGATATGATTTCTGTTTCGGAATTATTAAAGGTAGCCATGTAAAGGAGCTATGAACAGGGAAGCTGCATGAACAAGTTCGTCTCTGACTAGTGGAATGGAGTGGTAGGTGGAATACAGGAGCAATTAAACCACAAGTCCCCACTTTTTATCCATTAGTAGTTACTACTGAAAACAGACAAGCACCCTCCGGAAAATAACACATATTGTGAGCATGAAGCATTGAACAACACATACTGTGTTCATATAGCATCTCGTGAACCCCAGGGCTTTAGTAGGAATATAGTTCCTCAGAAAACTGAACACGCAAACACAGGTGATACAGACTCAAAAGAAAGGAAAGCGGGGCCTGACGAGAGACCAGGGCACACAGCTGAGCACTGTCAACCACTGGCGATAAAAGGTGCAAGTGTTTCAAGGGTCCCATAATTGCCAATGGTAAACACAATGTTTATACAGTAAAACGGAGAACTTTCCAGTCTTAATTTGGGAGGATATTCTGATACATACTACAATATAGGTGAGCCCTAATGACAGACTAAGTGAAGCTGGCCAATCACAAAGGACAATATATGATTCCACTAATATGAGGCTTCTTGATATACAGACAGGAAGAGGCAAAGTTCTGGAGATAAACGGGAACAACAGTACACAGCTGTAATCGCGGCATTCTCAAGGCTGTGGTCAGCCTGGGCTATGCAGAGAAGAGGAGGATGGGGCTTTCTCTGAAGCAGCTGTGTTGAACACGCCTATAATCTCAGTGTTTGGGAAGCTGAGGCAGGAGGATGGCGAGTTCAACGTCAGCTTGAGAACTGAGATGATTCCATTTTGAAAGTGCAGGTACAACAAAGGCTGACGAGTGTGTGGAAGAGGCTTGAGTGTGGCAGAAGCATTAAGGATTTTGTTTTCATCCAGGGTCTTTTATGATATTTTAGATATATTTTACTGGATGCTTACAGTCAAAACCCTGCGTTCCTAAATTAGTTAAATCCTGGTATGTACAAACACAGTCCTGATCTGTGGTTCATTCACTTTAAGAAATATTAAACCATATAATTTATACAATAAGAAGACAATTATTACCAGACCAGAGCAGCATAGCAAAATCTTGGCAGAGGGGAAGAAGACTCAGGCCACGGGCATGACACCTGAGGTCAGCATACTCAGAACTCTCGAGTACTGGGCACAGTTCTGAGGCTCTGCACTCCTCAGGTCAATCACCCAGGGCTCTGGCCATTTTGATCTGGCTCCTCCTCCCACCTCTCTATAAAGCAGCTCTGGAAGACACCTCTGGTTGCCTATGCACCTAGCCTGAAAGTTATGGGCTGGAGGCTGAAAGTAAGCCAAACACATTAAACATCTATCTTCCCACTAATGTTTAGAATGACAAAAACCACATCAGTTATCAAGGGGCTCCATGCTCAGAATCATAAAAGGAAACAGTATAAAATTAAAATTGAGCTGGGTGTGGTGATACAGGCCTTTAATCCCAGTAATTGGGAGGTAGAAGCAGGTAGATCTCTGAGTTCTAGACCAGCTAGGGCTACATAGTAAGAGCCTGTCTAAAACAGAACAAACAAATGAACAAGAGCTTAGATAGATGGTTTCCTTTTGATAAAGGACTTATCTGAAAACTGGACAAGCCTTACTGGCTAGATGTCCATGTGGTGTGTAACTGGGTTCTATGCCTAATCACAGAAAACCATTTCCAGTTCATTAAATACATTTATTCTGACACAATAAAAAGACTGCTGTAAAATTAACTGTGTCTCAAAGACTGGATAGAAGCTCCACACAATTCTTGGTTTTAGATTCCAATAAAGGATTACAGGTTACCTTGGTGCATTAATCAGAATCCACTTACATTTCTGACAACGGGACTTGGGCCAACTGGATGAAATGTGATTACTTTTGTTAATACTTGCAACTGTTGTGAATAAATGGATCATAAGAACGGCAGAGTGGGATCCTGGGGAAGACTGAACGATAAAGGGACAGTAAAATGAGCAATCCCTTCTAAACTTTCTAAATTTGCTCAGACTACTAAAAAGTCTTACACGTTCCTCAAGCTCCGTGGATCACCCCAGAGTGACAAAGGGTTGCTTGTGACAAAGTATATTATTCACTGTCACTTCCCCAGGGACCCTGGAAGAATATTTTAAAGTAACACTAAAGATTCCACCAGGTGTTCCTCTCGAGAGTGCAGACTTGAAAGCAAAACGGACACTACTCTATTTGAAGGGCGCACAATATACTTGAAAAACTCCTATTTACGCTTGTAATGAGCAACATTTCAAAGACCAATTTACACTGGTAATGACTGGCCAAGTCTGAGCCGAGAAGGATTTCATTAAGGCTGCAAAGCCTAAGCACAGTTTGTCCTGCAGCAGAGAGGGAAGACATCAACACTGATTCAAGACAAAGGTGCTTTGAGGTCTGACATCACCTCTACAATGCAATGAACCTTTATTTCCTGCACTGTTGGGAGAGGCCGGGTGTTCCTCCGCCTTCTCTGAGCTCCTTGTTATGGTAGCATTCTGCACTTCCTAGTTACTATGGCCATTATACAAGTCATCTCTTGGGTGGAATAAAGCACACGAACGGAAATGCAGATACCGGTCACCCATCAGTATTTACGAGTTTCTGACCTTAGCTGACTGTCCATATGCCCTGAAATTTGAGAAATGGTCAATGTCATGTCCATCTTTGTTTACAACCACAGGACTCTTACATGGCGGTTGTAGTGTGTGCTTTAAGTCTCAGCTACTGGGAAAGCTAGGGTGAAAGGATCTGCTTGAGTCTATGACTTTGAGATCAGCCTGGGAAACACAGTAAGCACCAGCCCCCACCCACAAACACACACCACCAAACAAGAGGGGACTTTTCCGACTAGTATATCATGACAAAATGATACGGAAATGTAGTTTACGGGAAAAATTAAAAGCAATAGCTTGAGAACTAATTCAGAGCGTTGACTTCTTCCTCTTTTGTTCTCATATACTTGACAGAGACGTTTAGCCCACAGCATCTAGGTGACAGCAGTCTATAAAGCTCACTACTTAAGAGCCACCGCTAGCATTCCTCCCGCATCCAAAGCCTTTGTTTCTCAGGTAACCTGTGAGACCCTGCTGAAGCTTGGAGGATTAGGGTGCTAAAAATAACACAAACCTGACTTGTCAAAAAACAGGTCATACTGTTCCTGCCTGATGAGAGACTGGCCATTTTTTTCCACTTTATGGCAATTTAATATTATGTTGTCAACAGAACACAATCTATACTTGATTTTAGATTGTGATTTTCTATTCTTGGTTACCTACTTCATGACCCATATCATTCTACAGAAGACAACCAGTAGAAAACAGCAGGCCAGTCCCACTGACAATATCCAAAATGAAGGTGCCTTATAGCAACCAGTCATGGAACCCAGGAAAAATTCAGCTCAAATGACTGCTAGTAATTGAGGATGAGCATTGGAGAGGACCAGTAGGAAGAAGGAAGAAAGGAGAGAGGTGGCAGTTTAAGAAATCGAGAATGTCTTTAATTGTACATACTTAGAGATGTCACGGCATCTCAGACTTGTCTTCCAGGGCACTGAGACACCTGTTAAAAGCTGGGCTCGTGTGTGTGACTACAGTTCTGCACAGAGCTTGCCTCTTTTGTTGCTATGTGCCTTGCTGCAGTACTTTTTGACTTAGGAGAATTTTTTATGCACGGGTACTAAGAATGAAGAGTCAAATAACCAACTTCAATACTCGATGCTGTTAGCTGCACGTCATGTGTGCATGTGTTAGTTGTACATCAGGAAGCCTCACATAAAGGAGGGTAAACGGTGACAATGCTCTTTTAAATTGGTCAGCACCTGAAACTGCCAGCACTCTTACTGCGTCAGAGAGGGTAATGGACTTGTTGAAAGAATCATGCAGCATATTTCATGAAATCCCACCCTTCAATCACCTGAAGTCACTCTAAGGTACTATTGGAAACTGTCTCTAAAAAGACCAGAAGGTGGAAAACTTACAAATCCACAAGAGAAAGCACTGGAAAATGAAAGCCACAGGACGTGGAAGACAAACCACTAACTCAAAGACACAGCCACTTAGTAAACAGAAACTTGTACTATACTTTGGTTTTGCATTTTTGTATTCTTCAGTGTCCGTGTCCTCATCCTCTGAGTACCAGTTGTCTCCTCTTCCTCCAGCCAAGAGGCCCCTGGCCGCCAGCAGTCCTGCAGCGTTCCCATAGCCAGTGTACTTCAGCAGGCTGTCCACTGCAAAAACACAACAGGGTTTAGACAGGCGTCCTAGGTGCTCACCATGGACGCCCACCTTCCAGCAAAGAAGCTGGGACTGCCTGCCATGGCAGGCACCCTCTGAGAGGCCTTTAAACATATAGTGGTTAGGGTGAACTACCTAAAAACAACCTACCTGCTATGAAGACTAAGACCCTATTTTTAGATATCAGCAATTCTGAAACTGCTCATCCGTACACACTCTGGCAAAAGGGGGGCACCTCTCTGCCCCTAATAGTAAGAGGCGTGCACCAACTTTCTGATCTCTAATTTTATTTTTTTTTAAACTAAAGATAATGAAAGTCAAATGGAGGTTCTGCATGTGTTGTATAAATAACCTTAAATATTATTTTTATTCCTTAAAGAGACAGGAAGGGAAATATATAGGCATTTTAACACCTAAGGGTATTAGCAAATTGGAAAGGTTAATATACCACTTAGCAGGGCAGGGCAGGCTGGGAAGCTGCTTGTGATACAGGCATGAGGAGCAGAGTTCAAATCCCCAGAACCCATGTAAAAGCTGAGCAGGTACTTGTAAGACAGAGACAGGTTTTCCAGGTACTAGAAAGTCCCAGGGTCAAATGAGAGACTGCTTTAATAAAGTAGAGGGCAATTGAGGAAGACATTCAACTTTTGGGCCTTCATATGTATACACATGTACACCTACACACACACACACATTAAGAAGTAACATGTAAACACAGGAAGCCCAGAGTCCGACCAGCTAGATTTCCATACGATCACTATCACTAGCTGGTAGAACTTTGGTAAAGTCTTTGCGCCTCTGGCCCAGTGTCTGACCTGTAGAAATGGAGTAAGAGCTGCGTTTCTCAGAGTAAGGCCACTGAGCTTCTCAGAGAAGCAAGCTCTCCTCTTAAAACATGATGTAAAATGATCATGTTACACCCACACACACAGAGTTTGGGGCACTGGGTACACATAAAAGAAGCCTGCACTGCTTCTTATGTTTATGTGTTACATAAACTTTTAAATACACTGAACAATTACTGGCACTTCATTTTCTTCAGGTACAATTTCAAGGCACACAATTATGCCTATAATAAAAAGAATAAACTGTCAGAATTTCCTCAAGGTTTTAAAGTAGAATGTTCATAAAATGATATCCTAAGGTCAAGTGCAGAAAACCACATAATTGTCCATGTATGAAACCATGCTAAAACCAACAGTTGAAATAATACAACTCATACCATCCACCTCAAAAAATAACGCTGGAGAAAATTCACAGGCCTACAGACGGGTGCTGAGGAGGAGGAGGGAGAGTATGTGCGTGGGACTTCAGCTGGGGATGGAGTCATACAGAAGGAGGAAGGGGAGAATCAATACTAAGAACATTTGAAGAAGCCACAAGGAAACATGTGATAAGCTTGCTTACACATACATAGAAGTGTGTAGTTTACATGCAGTCATGTCACATGGGATGATATTGTTCCCTACAACGTGCCACAGACTAACAGAACTCCAATGCCAGGCATTAGAAACCTCCTTTTGAGTTGTTAGGGAAGTCCAAGGGACCCCCCAAAACAATACAGGTCATTGTCCTTGGTTGCTTCCCAGAACTTGAAAGTAAGACCCTACTACTGGGACACTATACACTTCAGACACAGGACTGAGAGGAATCAAGCTGCACTTGCCATGGACGGCTCCTCTCTAAGGACTAGCTCTCATAGTATCTGAGGATGCTACACGAGCTGCCAAGAAAGCTAGCGACAGTCCTACCCAGCTGCAAA
>LOEQ01000017.1:385573-412511 GCA_001685075.1 Bramus lutescens
AAAAAAGAGAGAGAGAGAGAGAACTGAGCAAGCTGACAAGGGAAGGGCATCCCAGGCAACACTAAAGTATCAGTTTGTATACACAGCAGGGGAGCACATTAGCAGAAGTCAAACATCACAGAGGCAATCCAATAAAAGTTAGATTTCACCAGGCACACGAGACAACACTAAACAATCACATGGAGGTAATGAGAAGTTTGTGTCCTCATTTTATACCAAAACCTCCAATAACCACCTCGAAGACACACAGTAAAACCTGATTTGAAACAGGAGATCTGACTATTTTAATATTTTAAGAAAACTATTTTAAAGTCATTTAACAAGAAGTGGTGTGGGAACAGAATAGGAGAAACATAAAGATGGTATTTAGGAAGTAAAACCTGTAAGGAGAGAAGACAGGCAGGGCACTTTAGACAATGCTACCTTTACAGAAGAGAGCAGATGGCACAGAAAGGTTGAGGAGCACGGGCACTGAAGACAATGCATTTACTTTGAGACAGGAGGCGGAGGTGTCTGTGAGAAACTCAGGCACGGATGTCCAGTACATGAGGGGTTCATCCTGAAGCAGAGAGAACAGGGTTCAGAGGACGACTACAGGGAGCTACATGTGGAGCTGGGATAGCTGTCCGCAGACGAGACGGAAAAAACAGCTGTCAAGGACATCTAGGACCCCCCTAGCACAGACACACTGAGAGCAGGATACAGATGAAAAAATACCCATCGCTTCAGAGAGTTAGGAACCCATGGACTTGCTGAGAGTGTTTCCAGTGGGGAGGGTAGCAGTGAGAAGCATGTTCTCCTGGAACTGGGAAGGAAATAGTCGACTCATGGGCAAGGTGAGGTCTCCCTGGGTAATGGGGATACTTGGAAAGATGCCAACATGGTAAAGACTACTACTGACAGGTGGACAAAGACACACAAGGAGAGCTCAAAAAATTAAATCAAAGACTAGAGAGGATCAACTCACAGAGGAAGACCTCTGAGAAGACAAGAAGAAAAATATGAACAGCAAAGAGATAGTGTAGTAACAAGCTAGAGAGATGCCTGCAGCCTCACAGTAGGACAGAGGCCCAAGGAGATCTGTACCTGTGAGCTACAGGCCAACAGGTCCAGCAGAATTCACGGCTGTAATTCAGCCCTACCACCGTGCCTGCCACATACTGGAAGGAGCGCATTATTTCACAAATTGCTTTCTTTTGGTTAAGCCATGTAGATGATATTTTAAGGAGCCAGAAGGAAGTCATTTTAAAATTATTTTAGAAAATTTTTATTAATATGTTAGCATGCAAAGCACTAAGCTTCTTTATGGTATTTTCACACACATATGTCGTTACAGCTGGTTCTTACCCTCTTCCTAGCTGGTTTCCTCTTTCCCTGACAACAGCCTTCCTTCCTGCTTCATGCATTCCATTACCCAGATACCCCAAGCTCTCATGGTCTCCCTTCTACATTTATGGTTCATATTCTCACTCTCATTTAGACTTCACATATGAAAGAAAATATGTAGCACTGTTTGTTTTTCTGAATTTAGAAGCACCAACTTTACAGAGGATAATAAAATTTAGTTTTGACACAGTTGAACACATGTTGGTGGCATGACCACAAACCAGCATGTGCTCCTGCGGGCTGGAGAAGTGGGCTGGCCTGGCACAGATGGACAGTTTCTCCGAAGACTTTACCCTTTGTACTTTGTTTGTGATGGCTGCCTCTCTACTTTGTGGTGTGAACACAGATCACAGCTCTTTCACGTTCAACTTAGCTTTGCTACATTGAGAAAGTTTTAGCTACCCTGACTCTTTGAAAGTTATCTGACCTACCCACAGACCTCTGCTCTCTCTTCTCCCAGACCCAATCCCAAGGCTCGTCGCTAGCAGTGCAACAGAACATCAGCTGTGGCCTGCCTTCCTGTCCATAGCTCCTGTGGATCCCACGAACCATCCCCTCCAAACGTTCCCCCCACTAACCTGTTGCTGCCATCCCAGCCTCCAACACCAGCAAGCATTCCCTGTGAACACACCAGCTGGGCAGGCCAGCAAGACCGGAAACACACTGAAAACCCAGAGAGGAAGTAGAAATCGAAGAACAAAGCACACACCCAACAAAGGCAAACCCAGAAATCAGCACCTGGACCTACAATTACCCCAAACTGAGATGCCTAGATGCCAACGTAAGAACACAATCAGTAGCAGTCAGGGCGGTAAGTCCACACCAGAGCCTGCTAGCCTACCTCAGCAGGCCCTCAATATTTCAAACATAGTTGAAGCATAAGAAAAAGACCTTAAAACCAACTATATGAAGATGATAGAGGTTCTTGAAGAGGAAATGAATAAACCCCTTAAAGAAAGCCAAGAAAGAAACAGTTAAAGGAAATGAATAAAACTGTTCATGACCTGTGGAAAGAGACAGCTGGGGCGTGGTTTGGAAACCTGGTGCAGTGTAAACTTCCTGGAATCTATGAGGGTGACCTAGTGAGGGCTCCTAATAATGGAGGTACAAAGTCTGAACTGGCAGTCTTTTGTAACCAGGCAAGGCTTCCAGGGGCAGGACTGGGTTGAATTTGGTTAAAGTGCTAGCTAAGGGGTTCCTGTGGTGATCCTAGAACAAACCAGGCTGATGTCCTGACAGAGGGTCACTCTCCTCAAACCAACCACGGGCCCCAAGGTCAACATCCACACAGCTCACTGAATGCAGAGTGGTGGAGCTGGTGCCTACATGGAGCCTGCACACCTATGTTCTAGCCTCCTTGGTGTGGGAAGGTGCTCTCTAGGCTACAGAAAGAGAAACCTGGACATCAACCAGCCTTTGACAAACAATCTGTCCTGGCTAAAAGATGTGCTGGGGCAATGGTGCTACAGAACTTGTGCTAGTGACCAACCAAAGTCTGCTTTAACTTGAGCCCCACTCCACAAGAGGGAGCCCATGTTCAACACTGCTTGGATGGCCAGAAACCAGAAACTGGATGGCCCAAGGGACCTGGGGTAGAACCAACAGAACTGGTTAAAAAAAAAAAATCAATGAAATGCTCCTAATAATATTCTGCTATACTCATAGATCAGTGCCTTGTCCAGTCATCCTCAGAGAGGCTTCCTCAGGCAGCAGATGGGAGCAGGTGCAGAGACCCACAGTCTGACATGAGAGAGAGAGAGAGAGAGAGAGAGAGACTCAATCATAGGTCTCCACCAGGTCCCTTCCCTTGCCACTCGGAATCCCATGGGGAAAGGGGAAAGACTGTAGGAGTCAGAGGGGACAGAGGACACCAGGAAAGCACGGGCCCACAGAATCAACTGAGCAGGTTCAAGGTCCTGTGTGCACGCTGTGGCTGTCAGCTGGTGCTTTTGTGGGACTCCTAACTGTGGAAGCCGGTGTGTCTCAGACTCTCTTGCCTGCTCTTGGGGCTCTTCCCCCTGTTGGGCTGCCATGTCCAGCTTCAGTGTAAAGGTGCTTCCGTCTTATTTTGTGTTTTGTTTGTTGTGTTTGCTCTTTTCTGATGGGAGTGGGATAAGGAGGGGATCTGAGGGAGAAGGGAGGAGATGAAAAGCAGGGAGGATTGGGGGGGAGTATGGTCAGGATGTATTGTATGAGAGAAGAATCTATTTTCAATAATAAAAAAGAAAGTTATTTGATAGTCTCCAGTTCCTTAATGGCAGTACCAAGTTGTAGCCAGAAGCACCTCCTCTTCACCCCCGTAGCCCCTTGTCCTTTCAGCCCTGCTCTCCAAGAAACCAACTATTGGAAAGGGTCGATCTTCATCTGCCATTTTACATGAAGACTGAATGTCTTATTTTCATTATTACCAGCCTGGCTGCTGAAGCTATTTGCATAAGTAAATAACATGAGTGGAAATCTTGACAGTCTTGTGTTCTTCTGTGTCTAGCTTAAAAATACCTTTTGGATGGATGAATTTAAAAATATTCATCACAGTTATTTACTTATTTGTTTACTTTGTGTGTATGCTTGTACACATATGGAGTCAGAGTACAACCTGCAAATCTCGGTTCTCTGCAGGATCAAATTCAACGCTGACGTTCAAGAACTATCTATGAGCCCTCAAAAGAATGAATTTTATTCCAATATATTTATAGATTTCTAGTGACTGAAAAGAAAAACCACATGACCAAACAGAGAAGTTTCAAAATTTAACTAAAAAACAAAATGGAATAAAAAAAAAACACCAAAAATACCAAACCCTACAAACATTACTGTGCTGCTGGTCTGAGTTTAGCTATATTATAAAACTTCCCAAATACTAGACATCCTAGGAGGAGCAGTGCCAGCTATCTCAAATGAAAACAACAGAAAGGAATTCACTCGCAAAGGCATGCATCACACTTGCTATGCACTGACTCATCAGTAAGGTGAGACTGTCTTTAGATACACAATCACAGGTCAGTATCCACCCACCCACCCCATCCATCCACCCATCCATCCATCCAACCATCCATCTTTGGTTTCTCAAGACATGGTTTTTCAGTGTTGCCCTGGCTGTCCTGGAACTCACTGTGTAGACCAGGCTGGCCTCAAACTCAGAGATTCACTTGACCCTGCCTTCTGGGAGCTGGGATTAAAGGCGAGAACCACTACTGCCTGGCTCATATATGAATTTTTAGAAAGTATACAATAAATGTGTATTGACTAGCAATCTTCTTAGTTAAGAGTAACAGTACTATTAATAATACATTAATATCGAAAACCTTTGAGTGTGCAAGTGAAAGAAAAGCTCAGGCGTGCTCTCGAAGTCTCACTCACAGCTGAGTAAGCCCGGGGCTGGTCCTCCCCTTCTCTAGACTGTCTCATCTCTGCATCCCATGTTGCTAGGGGCATAGTTTACATGAGTTCTGGGGATCTGAACTCAGGTTCTCATGCTGCATACCTCCCCACTCTGACATCCATTTTTAAGTGGGTGGGTAACATGTATGCTGGTTTAGATTAATGTACACACACACACACACACAAACAGGTGTACATGTGTGCGCATGAGCATGTGGAAGCGAGAAAGCACCTTCAGGTGTCATTCCTCTGGAATGCTATCCACTGTCTTTTGAGGCAGGGTTTCTCACTGGCCCAAAGCCTGAAAATCAAGCTGAACTGTCTGGCCAACAAGCCACAGGGATCCTTCTGTTTCTGCTTCTCCACTGGGATTCTAAGTGTGCGCCACCAAGCCTGCCAACCTGCCTGCCTTCAATTCAGATTCTTTTGCAAGCATTTTACTGACTAACCCATCTCTCCAGCCTCCATACAGCTCATTTTTGATCTAAGAAAATAGGTACAATCAGCGACTATTTTGACAACGCATATAGGAACTACAGTAATTATCTGATTACAAGATGTAAATCAATCTTCTTTCAATCATGGAAGAAGTTAACAGTTCAAGAAGATGAGATTGAAGTAGTATTACCTTAAGAGGGTCCTTAAGGGATAAAGTGGGTTTAGGCACAGGATGTCAGGCACATGACACCTGTCATTTTTAAAAGTTGTCATCAACATTGTAACATTTCATTTATGTTGCTAATAATGCATTATTCCTATAGGAACTCAGATGATTGAACTAAAAAGTCAGAAATAAGGTTTAAGAACACAGAAGGTTTAAATTTTGTGGGCTGGGAATATAGTTCAATAGTAGGGCAATTGCCTAACATGTATGAGACCCTAAGGTCAATTCCCAGCACTGAAAAAAAATAAATAAATGAACAAATATTTTGAGAAGACTGTTTTTCATCTCTGAACTACCTCGTAAAATTGGAGTTCTTAAAAAAGTGAAATAAAAATGCTTCAGTGTGATTTTTTTTGTACAAAGATATTAATAAATAAGAAGAAATATATTACTGTTACCTCAAGGGTAAAGCCATATCTTAGTAACTTTTGGACTTCTATGCAGTATATTCTATAGTTAGTATTCTGTGACTTCAGACTGCAGAACTCAGTGCCATCTTAAGAGGAAGAGAGGAGCCACAGAACTGTACCTGGCCATTAAAACAGTGGCAGACCTCTTACAATGGCTTACAAGTCCGAGATGCGCCGGGGTCTGGGGTCCGCACACACGAGACCAAGTTTAGATGCTTATGTATCTGGGAAGCATGTTTCTGCATGTCCTAAGGAATCTGGGAGCACTTTGCACTGCTGTCCGATTACTACTGCCTGATGTCTGGACAGCCGCAGCAACAACAGGTGAGCAACCAGCTCTGCAGGGTGGACTCAAACGCTACATCAACAGGAAATTCTCAAACTTCCTCCAAAAGATAAAAAGTAAGGCAAAGAGAGTTTCCCTTACCTCTCTCTTTGCAGAGGACGAAAAGGAACTCGGCAGCAATTTGCTTGACCCCAAGGTCGACATGTGTCATGAGCCGCACCAGCTTATTCCTCACCGTGGAGCCCACTTCAGGCCGGTTTGTCACATCCCTCAATGGCGGTAAAACCTGACACATAAACGAAAAAGCCATCATCAGTTGGGGTCCTGGGGTGTGTGATAATGGTACTGTGCAACCGGTCAGTCTTAGAAACTGCACTGAGTTTTATAAGAGTAAAATAAAAGGAAATGAACCATCATAATCATCAACAACAGCCACAGCTACATCAGTTCACGTGCAGAGCACGACTCTGTTTCCTGTCACCTGGTTATCTCAACACTCGAAGTGCTTCCGGTGCCTAGCAAACTTAAGAGTGTATCGAGTTTCTCTTTCTTGCGGGGTATGACAGTATACACAAGCACAAGGAAGGCTGAACACGGAGGATACGAGCTCAAAGTCTGCTTTAGCTACATAGCAGGACTGCCTCCAAAACCAAAAGGAGGGGAAGGCCAGTGGAGCAGTTTCTGTGAGCTCAATACTCAGAAACCAGGGGAAAATCCAGGGATGGTAGCACAGGCTTGTGATCCTAGCACGGGGCGAGTGGAGACAGGAGGATTCTTGGGGCTTGCTCCCTGGCTGGACAGTTTCAGGACAGTGACAGAGAGGAGTGAGGGGCGAGAGAAAGCAGATGGTGTCTAGGAATCCAACTCCATAAACACATCTCCTATCTGCACCAGCACCCAGGGCTTCCCACTCCTCCACACACTTCTTTCGGAGCCCAAACCATATGGACTTTTAACTCTTTCAAGTCTAGCAGCATATTCAGTATTTAATTTTTTAAGATCTGTATTTATGCTTTTTAGTTGTTTAATTTTATAATAAAATTGCTATTTCAGGTTGAATATTCCTAACTCCAAAATCTGATACCTTTGAGTACTGACATGATGCCAGGGAAATGAACTTCATGTGAAGGGTTAAGTGAAGGTGTGCTGACAATGGACTAATCATCTTAGAGCTCTGGGTCTATACAGAACATGAAGAAGTTCATATTTACAGCGGGGTCCTAGTGCAAAGTATCTTACTGTGTAATCTATGCAAATATCCCCAAATTTCAAAACATTATAAATCTGAAACACTTTTAGACCCAAGTATTTGAGGAAGAGAAAATCTATCATCACCAAGCTGCAACAGATCACACAGGCACGCACACGTGCGCGTGCACACACCCCCCGCTCTTTCTGCATGCCTCTGTCCAACTGTTACTGTCTCCCCCATCTCCCACTATTAGTCTAGTCTTCCATGATCCTTTCCACGCTCTAACCACCAGGCAGAGGAAATATTTATTGGGTACCCTCTTTCCACAGAAGTGCATTCTGTGATTCTTAGGAGGCATGCGCTGGGGTGTGTCTTCCTTTCTCATTATTTGTCTCTTAACCCTAATGCTTATCCTAATAGCTTTTTTCAAAAGTAAGTTCCATAGGGACAGTTCTCCTTCATTAGTCTCCTCTCAATGCCCGGAATATTACAAGTGTCCAATAAGTATTTGTTGATTTACAGGGAAATTAATAAGTCCAAGTAATTTTCATTAAATGATGTATTGGTTCATTCTCTGCTACTGTAAGAAAAGACTCACGGCACACTAACTTTACAAAGAAAACCGTTTTCTCTAGTTTACAGTTTTGGTGATCTACCTCCTGGTTCCACTTCTGGTGAGGGCTTACTGGAGGACGGTATCACAGAGGCGGGGTGTTTGTAGGAGTCAGGGATTTAAGGGTCAGGCCAGCTCCAGTTTGTTCTGTGAGAGCTAAAGGGTCTCATAGGAACTGTTAAACCCTGCTGGGCAGTGCCCCCCAAGACCTTTCCACGTAAACTTTCCATGAGTCAATACATCTTAAAGGTTCCACATCATCACCCACCCCGGCAACTTTGGGGCCATCAAATTTCTACCGTGTTCATAGAGCAAAAAGCACACCCAAAACACAGCAAGTGCCTTCTGTATAAAGAATGAGTACTTGCACTAGGCAACGGAGCATATTACAAAGTCAAATAAGGATCTACTGTGCAGCTATTCAGACTGTGTAAATGTAGCAGTTATTTAATCGATTTAAGTAGCTGGTCCCTTTCCATCTCTAGGTAATGTACAGGGATTGGAAATACAGCTATAAATTAAAAAACAGAGAAAATTTCAGACAAGTAATCTAGCCAAATATTTCTAGAAAAGGTGAGATTAACATAAGGCATAAAGTAATTGCACAACACATTCTTATTTGATTAACTCTACCGGGTTTATTCCCTATTTCCCTAGGAGAATGAGTCATGTGATAGGTGATTTCTACAGTAGAGACCTTAGTATCTACAGGCAAAGATCAGCATGCAAAATTTGTTAGCTACTTTGGGTTTCTAAAGATTTTACTACTTGGTTGTTGCATGTCACTCCCAAATGGCACATGCATTTCTCCTCACATTATCCCTCAACACTTTTTTGCTAAGTTGTATCCAGTTTCTCTTTGTCCCACAGCAGCTCTTCTATAGGTCCCTAGACTACACCGCCTGGGTCAGTACTTTCCACTGCTTTCATTTGTAATTGCTCAAATAGAGCACTCCAGGGCAGTTTCCCTTGGTACACGTGAGTTAGATTTAAAAGGTAGTAGTAACTAGTTAGACATAACTTCAACTAAATATTATCAAAGCTACTGATCTGTGATTCTGCTTGGTGTTAGAGTTTGAGTTTGTGCCAAGTACACGCTCTGAGACCACAGGCTACATTAAGCTCTGCCTTCCTTGAGTGCAATCTACAATGCATCCTCTTTAGAAGTTTGTCTCCTTCTCTTTCCTTCTCCCTCCTCCCTTTCTTTCCTTTCTTTGAAGTCCAAGGACTATTTGATTAGAATTTGAGAGAAAAACAACAGGACAGGCAAGCTGTATGTTTTGGCAGCTGCTAGGAGGAAGATGAAGAAGAGGAAGAGGAAGAGGAAGTCAAGTCCTCTGGGTTAGAATCAGTCCTGGAAGTCTGTAAACAGCTGTAGAAAGGGGGTGGGGAGTCCTGGGGCAAGTACTCTTAGGATTTTGGCCAGAAGTGAGGACAAGATGACGTTACACTTTTGAGTTACCATTCAGAAAAACGGGCTCAGCAGGGAAGATCTGCACGCACCTGTGGCAAGGCAGGGCCATGGGACAGATGAGTAAATTCCTTATCTCCCTGCGTTGTCTACATTGTGCTGTGATCTCCATGAATTCTCCAAGGTTTCATGTGCTAAAGCATGATTCCTAGTGTGGTGGTGGCAAGAGGTGGGGAGCTGACCTTTAAGAGCTGAGGCAATGGGGAGGGTTCTCAGGTCACAGGGGAGTTGTTCCTCAGAGATTAAGGTAACTCTGCTGAGACCCTCCAGCTTGCAGGAGGGTAAGCTGTTACAAGCTGGGGTGCGCTCACTCTTGCTTTCTGCTTTCAGACATGACCTTCCTCCTTGTATATATGCTTCTGACACATGCAATGCAGCCCTCACTAGAGCCAAATCAATGCCAGTGCCTTACTTTTAAATCTGTTTTCTCTGTCAAGTCAGGCTGCCTCAGGTATCTCGTTATCGCAATGATGAGCAGCAGACAGACATAAACATGGCCCCAGAAATAGGGTCATTCACTGTGACTCTACCTGAAAATGGAGAGGCAGCTTTGGAACTGAGGGACTAGAAGGGGTTGAAGAATTTGGAGGAACACACTAGAACAGTTTGAATGTTGTAAGCAGAATTTAACTGGAGGTTGTGGTAAGGGTTCAGAAAAGGATGAAACTGGAGATGAATATCAGATGGAGATGAGAATTTGATGGGAAAATAGAAATAAAGTCATCACACTGTTACCAAGACCCTGACCATAACAGATCCATGTCCTAAGACACTGCAGAGCCTGGAATTAGGAGTGCTTAACTAGTTTATTTGGCTAGAGAAATTTCAAAGCAAGAAAACATTGGGGTTATGATATTAGTGTTCTGGCTATTGTTAGATCTACAGTAAGAGTTGGAAGCAAAAGGGAATGAAATAGAAAGATTTGTAAACCTTGCAGCTTGCCCAAGGAAGGAATAAAAACTGTAACTAAAGGTACGGCTTAGGTAGGCACACTGAGAGACTGTCAGGGAGCGGCAAGAATGCTAATTACGAGGTTACATACAAGCCTTGAGGCCATCTCCCAAGTCTTCTAGGCCACTCCCCACCCCCACCCAGGACAAGAGACGGGTCTTTGAGGACAGCACTGTCTTAGGTACCGAGCCCGGGTGCTCTCTACTGGCTTACTATCCGAGACCATCTCAGGATGGTTTCCCTTCTCCGGCTGCAGTCATGGCTCAACCGGGCAGAAGCTGGGTTCATATCAGAGCAGATTTTTCTGCCTTTTCACGGGCTGGTTCTGCAGGTGTGCAGAATTTAAGACTCATGAGATCATGATGGTGTCAACCCCAATTTCAAAGAAAGGCAAGCAGATGTCTGCAGGCTCAGAGCCCTTGCAATGAGTGCCTGGTGGGATGACACATAGTGGAGATGCTGAGGCGGAGCTCTAGTAGGGACCCAAGAAGCAAAGGTAACTAGCAACACACCACACCTGCTCAGGAAAGCCACGCATGTGTTCGTCATCTGGGCGATGGCCAGCAAAACTGCAGGGAACTTCAGAGTGCTTAACATGCCAGACTATTAGTGTCATCCCTTGCTGCCCACCCCACCCCTACTTGAGACTTGGAACCAATTCCCCACTCTCACTTCTTTCTTGGAATGGAAATATATGCCTGGTGGCTGTGCTACGGCTGCACACCGGGAGTGAAAGGTCATTTTGATTTTACAGATAGAAGGAATTTACCTTGAGTTTCTGAAACTTTGTATTTTTTGTTTGTTTGTTTGCTATTGTGTGTGCACATGCACGCAGGCATATACACGGAGGCCAGGGGACATCTGTGTGCCTTATTCCCTTGAGGCAGGGTCTTTCATTGTGCCTTGCCCTACGCTAATAACGAACCAGTCCTCCTCATCACTGACGTCACTGTCCCCTGCAGTGCCCGAGGTTACAGGTAACACATGGCCATGCCCAACCTTATTATGTGAGCAATGAGGATTTGAACTCAGGTCCTCGTGGTTATGAAGCAAGTGTTCTTACCCACTGGGTCATCACCCTGGACACCTGTTATTGTTTTGAGTCAGGGTTTCACTATGGATCTCAGGTTGCTACCACTATGTACCTTAAGGGATGCTGGAACAAGTTAAGACTACAGGGGAGTGGAGTGGCTATTTTGAACTGTGAGGACATGAACACTGAACATGAACAAGCCAGCCCAGGACTGGCTTTCTCTTTCTTTCTCTGCTTGCAGGTTTGCTGTGATAGGAACAGCTTCCAAGCCTTCCTTACTACTATGGACCAGGAGCCAGAATAGATTCTTTCTCCTTCAGTTGCTTCTGTCAGGACCTTTGTCCCAGCAACAAGAATGTATCCAGTGGTGTCCAGCATCTCCCTAGGAATGTGATCTCTCAACCTGGGACCCCCATAATGAGACACTTCCTCCCCCCCTGCAGTATCATCACAGGCTAACAAACACAGCTATCTTTTTACCTGCCCTGTCTCAACAACTCACCCACAGTGCAGGGTTTCCCAAGGAGACAGAGGTCTTATACTCTTGTGCATCTACACAGCATGTGGCTTACAAATAGGTTTCCAGATATAGAAATAGGACGTCCATATCAGAAAAAATAAACACAGCCAGTTTACTTGAACCTTGACTTTGCTTTTATATTAACAAGAACACAGAAAATGAAGTCTTTTAAGAAAGAAGCATTTATGTTTCTGTGTATGGGTATTTTACCTGAATGTATGTCTGTGCAAGATGGGCATGCAGTGCCTGTGGAGGTAGAAGAGGGCACTGGACCCCTAGAAATGGAGGGACAGACAAATGCGAGCAGCAGTGTGGACGCTGAGAACTGAGCCTGCCCTCTGGAAGAGAAAGCAGTGCTCTTCACCCAAGCAATCTCTCCAGCCCCACAAAACATTTTCATTTACTATTCTTCACCAGATTCTTCTGGCCAAGGTAGAATTCTTTAAAGCAATCAAACCGATAACTACATAGGGCTGATTAACTTATCTGGTGAAACAGTGACCATGCTTTTATTTATCTGTTTAAAGCAACACGAGTTCCTGCTTTCTGAGGTCTTTCATCAGCACTACTCTGGGGGTTGATACGCAGTAAGGTGTCTACTTAATGTTCTCCATGTATCAAAGTGATCCTGACTAATTTGTCAATGGCCAGGGAAGCATGGGAAAAGACGAGAGAGCAACAGGAATGGAGGACGGGAAATGATGCACTAACTTGGGCTACACTGAAGGACAACATCCAAGAGTGGAGGTTACTGTCTAGAGACCTGAGGATCGCTCAGCTTTGTATCTAAGCACACACACCTGGGAATCGTCAGCATATGGATGGGTTCAGAACCAGTACACGGGAGTGTGTGCAACGAGGGAGGAGAGAGGTAGACACAGACACTTGTCTTAGGCACAAAAGCATTCAGGATTTGGAAGATGACCAGCAAAGGTCTCTATTGTCTCCCAAGATCCAAATGAAGTGTTTCAGGGAGGTGGGACCTTACCAAATGCTATCAGAGGCCAGCATGCATGCACCTCTGCAGACAGAGGGCATGCCTTGTATGCACCAAGTGTTGGGGTGCATCTCCAGCAGTGCATAAATTTGGTGTGGTGGTGCACAAATTTAATGCTAGCACTTCACGGGTGGTGGCACAAGGACCAGAAGTTTGAGGTCATCCATAGCTATGCAGTGAGTCAGAGGATGGTGTGAGTTACATGGGACTCTGTCTCCTTTCGAGGAATAGGGAGTTGTAAAATACACTGCCATGTACTGGGAAGGCACTTGGTAGTTTAAATTTAAAGACTTGTCAGTTCCAGTGCTCAGTACCAGGCCACGGTGGGTAGGAGCTTATTCAACCATGTGGCTGTTTGTTTTTTCCGATGGGAAGACTGGGGAAGACTGCAGTCGGAGCTGTCTGGGAAGCAGTGACTACAGCTGTGGGCTGCACAGGAGCTTGTCCAGGCAAGAAAGAAGTAGGGGCCCCGAGGAGTGAAAGGAACGGCACACTCCCATGGGAGGAGACAAGGCTGGGCTGAAAGCAGTGACTGAGGGGCACTAAAGGTGTCTGACATTCACATTTTAAGGAATCCATCACAGCCGAAGCCTTGAGTTCAAGAAAGTCGGAAGGTTCAAGGCTGACTATGTGTTCTCAGGTTAGGTCCCAATCCATTAGTACACCCTGGGAGCTGCACTTTCAAGACCCAGCCCAAAGGGTGAGCTCAAGCACTGCTCGCCTCCGAGCCTTTGCCAGCTGCCTCTAGGGGTCTAACTATGCCGTAGGGCAGTGTCCACTCATGCTCCACTACACACAGCATCTCAAGTATTTTTCAACACAGATGCGGTCCTACCAAATCCTCTGAAAAGATTCCAGTGTTTTCTCATCTTACTTAGAGAGAATCCAAAGTGCTATGTATGCAAGCTTGTCATCGCCCTGTGGACTCTGCTGCACTGAACGTCTTTCCCTTCTGCCTTTTGTCCAGGAACACTGGCTGCCGCACGTCCCGCAGCATACTGACGCTTCGCAGCTGAGAACTCTCAACATTCTGAGACACTTCTCAGTTCTCCAACTTCCTGCTCACTGTCACCCTTCAGGAGAACTCCTTTCCCCTTCTCTAGAACACTGATCATGCCCTGCCATTCATAAGGTAAAGCCTACAAGGGTAAAGGACTCATGGTACCATATACTTAACAGCAGCACACTGCAGACCTCAGTGAGCATGTGCTGGGTAAATGTGAAAGAGTAACAATGTACACAAGATCATTTATTCTGATGAGGATTCCTTAGTTCTACGTTAACAACATATAAACAAAGTTTTACATTTAAGATGTAAGCAGTTACCTGATCTTTGAGAAATTTTCGGATGTTCCGATGGGCTCGGGAACACTCTGTTAATAAGCTGAGAACTGGAGTTAGACCCTCTCTATAGCTGCTTCCCTACAAAGAAAACCATGCATGCCGTATTAGTCCAGTTCCTAAAGGATGACGCTCCTCTGTAACCTGAGAGTACGAAGACATTTGTTTTTCTGAGGGAAGAAGGGGAGAGGAGGACATATCTTATGATATCCAAGCTTACAAACAATGTTTAGTTACTTTAAATAGTATTTCCGTAAGTTGTCTCCATTTTAATTTCTAGTTTTGTCTTTTCTGGTTTTTCCTACATGTTCTAGGGTTTACACCAGCTTAGTTAATGCGCTTCAATGAAGCCAAGGATTGTGAGATCCATCTAAGCCACACTGCTGTCTTTAACACATTTACCAGAGGACGTTGAGTCACAGACTAGAGAAAGAGAACAAAACACTTCTGAAGATGTCATTTTGGAATGACTTAGTTCTTCTAACATTTACAAAGTAGCTACACAGGGAAGTTGCTCATTTTTCCTTTGCTTTCAGACACTAGCTATAAATTTGGTGTAAAAAATACAATTTTCAGCATAAATAAACTCACTTATTTTGAGCAATTTATCGTTATTATGATAAAATGTTTTTAAAAGTACAACTACATAGCATGCCAAGTACAAAGAACAAGCTTAGTTGTGAGTGCAAGCTGTGTGGTCGTCTCTGGGCAGGGCACACTGGTCTGTAGATGTCCCTTCCAAGGACTCATGCTAGCAGCCTTACCTTGTCAATTCTCTTCTCCATAAAACTGAGTAAGACATGAATGGCCTCCATATTCATACCATTGTATACCATGGTACTGTTTTTCAAAGCTGTGTCTTTCTCGGCTGTTTTATCACCAGGCAGTTCGTCTAGAGTTGTTGCCTCTTTAGCTGTTTCTTCGTGGGTTAATGGACAAATGAGGACATCCAAACAAGAGACTGGAACATTGCTTAAAAGGTTGATGGCATTGCTGAAAGGCAATTTGAAAACACAATATTTTAGTTTGATTGAATGGGCTTTTAAAATGCAAACATAATTCAAAGTTTGGAGGTGACTTTTAGGAGTCAATTAAAATTTTTCTTTTTCAAAATCAGCCATTAATATTACTTGGCATTCATTCAGAGAAAATAAAGAACTGTCTCAAACATATACATGACAAATGAACGAGAAGCGATGTTAAATGGACAGACACAATCACAGAATGACCCGTCCCTTTCTGACACGCTAAAACAGGAATTAGCCAGCTGGAATGCCAGTGCTTTAATTCACTATGACAATGCTGGCTCTGAATTTTCTTCAGGGGATTGAACTCCTTTTGTGGATTCACTGGTGTTTATTATCCCTTAAATTACAACATAATATACCTGAGAAGCAATGCCTGTTGAGAAGCAATGAGCTGCTTGTCAGATTGCAACACCATTAAAAACAAACATTGGAGTATTTAGATTGTTTTTTTCTAATGTGCAAAATACAATTTTTAAATGATCCCATTTTTTGACATTTCCGGGGAAAAGAAGTGTGCTCCCCGTCATTGGTCTCTTTAAGAGGCCAGCACTGCTGTTTCCAGTCTTAAGTCCAGCCAGGCTGTTCTGCTTTCCCAAGGATTATACACAAACCTGAGATACATACCAGCAGGGGGAACCCAAACCTTGTGTTTTGGGCATTTCCTAAAATCTATTCTGTTATTAACAAGAATACAAGAGGTTAAAATGAGAGTAGAAATTCAGAGTTAGGCATGTTTTCGGTGTACAGATTTTCTTCCCCGTACTACTTCATATTTTGTCTACCAGGAGAGGCAGTGCTCGTATGGAACTGGATCTTAACAGCCTGCACCCCAGGACTTCCTGATATACAGCAATGGAAAGACAGGCATTGCATTTCCTAGTGACACAGAAAGGAGTCTAAAAATAACCACATCCTGACTAAAAATAAACTCTTGCAAATACAGTTTACAAGTCTAACCACTCGGAAACCACAGCCAGGGCTTAATCCAGCTGATGCCGTCTTAATTTAGATCACAGCCATTTAAAATGTCATTGATAGTGATACTAAAAACTAAGATAAAGCAAACAGAGGTTTTCCTTTCTTTTACATTGAAGCATGGTTTTATTCAACCATGAATTAATATTACATTCTTTTTATATTATAGAAAAATAATAATTAGTAAAAATCCACTACAAATTAGACAAAGCAGAAAATGAGTGGGAATAAAAATGATATGAATTGTAGGCAAAGAATAATTGAACCCTTTTCATGACCAGATAGATGGTCTCTGGTCCAGTGTGAGTTCTGCCATCCTCACTGGAGCTGCTGCTCCTGCACCAGTCTGCTCTGCTGTTTGTCAACACTCACAGGCAGTTAGAGCAAACCACCTTCCACACAAGCATTGGATTTTTTTTTTTTTGCATACATTCACAACTCCTTATTTATAGTTTAGAATGACTTGCTTCTCACTTAAGCATTTGGAAACTGTTACTAAAAACCACAGTCACTGGAGAGAAGAACTTTACCTAAGAATCGCTTTCTAAAACAGTACAAGCCATTCTGAAATGCTAACGTCCCCCAACACAAGACAGCCAGCTCTGGAAACCATCAGCAGTGACTCTAAATCTATCATGGGCTAGCAGGAAGAGTTTGAGGTGGTCACTCCATCACAAAGGGATGCTTCTCCTTTAGATTCACTTAAAGGAGGAGTTTCCAGGAATTCGCAGATTTAAGAAGCCAAATGTAGAGCTGGAATTAACAAATATTTGATGTTTAAGGCTTTTCAAGAAAAGTTCCTGTTTTCTCATTTTTCACTGAACAACTTGGTTCTCAAACAGCTAGGAAATTAATTCTCTGGCTCGCTGTGTCCAGCTACTCTGTTTAAGCGAGGGGTCAGCCTTTGAGCCCTGACACTCCTCTGACAGTTTTATTTGTGGAGAAGAGTGCATGAGATTCCCCAGCGACCAGGAAGTCAGTGACGACGCACACATTTACACAATGGTGTTTGCATTCCTCCTCCAGGGGGTAGAAAGGCTGTGTATATTACTCTCCTTTTCAGTTCCTAGAGACCATTAATCACTGTGCCATGACATCCTTCAGCTCCGGCTCCCAGCCCCCTCCTGATATGCAGATTCAGAAGCAAAGCTGACTTACAGCAACTTGGTGCCTTGATTAAAGGCTTACTAGCTGTGGGAAGGGGAAGACAATCCCAAACCTAGCCTTCCAACAATTGCTGAACTCAACAGAATGCCACATGAAAGCGAGAAACAAGCTAACAGCTCACATTCATCAATAGCAAGTAATAAATCTTATGAACAAATATAGTTTCTTTATATTTGAGGTTTACATGTGTATTTTCAAGCTTGGGAAGAAAGACAAAAACAGACCTCAAGATCATCTTCAAAAGATGCTCCTGCTCTCTTTAGTTAAAAAAAAAAAAGAGGGGGATTAATTTTTGTTTCTTTTGTGGTAAGAGCACTTAAGCTTAAGATCAACCCTTTTGCCAGGTGGTGGTGGCACACGCCTTTAATCCCAGGAGGCAGAGGCAGGCGGATCTTTGAGTTTGAGGCCAGCCTGGTCTACAGAGCTAGTTCCAGGACAGGCTCCAAAGCTACAAAGAGGAACCACCCTTTCTCAAAACAAAACAACACCCCCCCCCAAAGATCCTACCCTTTTTACCAAATGTTACATATATGCTACAGTCCTGTTAACCACAGACCCTGCTGGACAGCAACACTAGTAGTCACAACCACAAACTGTAGGTTTTTGACTGACACCATTCCCACACCCTGCCCCTGGTCCCCACTATCATACTTCCTGGCCCTATGAGTTTCTCTGTTTTAGATTCCTTATTAAAGGGGATCATGCAGTCAGTGTTTGTCCTTTTGTATCTGGTTCGCTTAATTTATTAGTGTCTTCTATACCTAACGACAGGATCTCCTTTTCAAAGGTCAATGGAGCCCCATCACACGCATGCACTTCCCACATTTTACCCACGTATCTGCTGTTAGACTTTCAGGCTGTGGCCCTATGTCCACCTCCTGCCCGTCTCTATCCTTCCCTTCTCCCTTCATTTTCTTTATCCGTTTTATCCGTTGAAGGACATTTAGGCAGTCTTCACGTCCCTGACATCGTGAACGATGATGACCATGAGGGACAGGTATCTCTTTGAGACAATGGTTATTTCTTGTGGATGTCTGTCCATCAGTGTGGTTGTTGGAGCCAATGCCACTTGTCTTTTCAATTTTTAGAAGAACTAACTATCACACTGCCTCCTGCAATGGCTACTTGACTCACATTGCTGCTCTCCACATTCTAGTTCTGTGCTGGTCTTTAAGCAGCCACTATAACAGATGTGAGGGGAATCTTAAGATTTTGATTCGCATCTTACAGGAAATTAGTAATGCTAAATATGCTTTCAGATGCATGTCTTCTTTGGAGGAATGTCCATTCAGATCCTTTGTCTTACCTTCGTGCCTGCCTTCCCTCCCTCCCTCCCCACTCTCTCCCCGCTTACTCCTCCTTTCCCTCTCTCTTTCTTGGCAATCAAGAGTCCTGTGCTGGTAATGCACGCCTGTAATCCTAGCACCCAGGAGGCTAAAGCAGGGGATTGCCAACTGAAGGAGTTTAGTCTACATAGTGAGTTCAAGACTAGCCTGAGCTACAAAGCAAGACACTGCCATCCAAAGCAAAACAAAGAAACACATTCCCTATATATGTTTTAGCTGCTTACTCCCTACCGAAGAGGCGGGGCAGCTATGAATAGCTTCCTACTGGATAGGTATATTTTCACTTTGGCAGTTTCCTGTGCACGGCAGGTGCAGGTTTGCAGGCTGATGAATTCCCACCTAACTATCCTTGCCTTTGTTGTCTGTTCTGGTGTCAGCCCCACAAATTATTGCTAAGACCAAGCCCTATAAGTTTGCTTACCCTACGTATTCTAAGTTTTACTGTTTTAGACTTTATATTAAAGGCTTTAATACTTTCTTAGTTCCTTTGGTATGTGTGTATAATGTGAAGTCACAATTTAACTTCATTATTTTACACACAGAAGCCCAGTTTTCTTAACACCGTTTCTTGAAGAACGTGCATTCTTTCAGGCATGTGAGTACAGCTGACTACACATCTGTAGCATGCAGGTTTACTTCTAGGCTCTCTATGCTGTTTCAGTGGTCTGTCCATTTTCATGTAAACGCTACCAAAATTCGATTATTGGAGTTTCATAATACCTTATGAAATCGGGTACTGCCATACCTCTGAAGTTTTGTTCTGACTCAACAACCTTCACTATTAGGGGCTTTCTGTGGTGGTGTATGAGAAACCAAAGGGAGAAGAAAGACGACATCATTCAGACTAAGTTTTCTGCTTCTCTTTATGGTCACATGCTTTGCTGATGACATTAAGCTAGAGTTGTCTAGGCAAAGTAGCAGAGGTACAGTTCCGATGACTGCCTGTTAATTCATTTGTGTGTTCAAAAATGAATAGGTGAAGCCCACAGAAACATTAAGTTCAAAGCAATATTCTGTAAAGTAGGGTAGGACACATGCAGCTGCAGAGAGGTACACAAAATGATCCACTGGGGTGCAGAAAGAAAACATGCAATTTTTATCTACTTCTTTTGAAAAGTTGAAACGAAGTCTCGCTTCCGCCATATGTGCCACTCCCCACTCACAAAATCCAGTGAATCGGAGGGAAGAATACAGATTCTGGGATATGGGAAGACCGACTGTGACCCCTTTTCATTGGTCATGCGCTTGCATTCAGAACTGGTCATAATGCAATCGGCATACGCTTAGGTAGGTTATAGACTGCTTTTCCACGCTTCTTCTGTGGGAGGAGAGGGTTGCTCTCTGGGGCCTCACATCTGTTAAAAGCGCTATCCCTGAGCAAAACTGTCAGCCTTGCTTCGTAAGTTTTAAGTTGAGCAAATTCTTACAAAACAGGCGAACCGTTTTCAGTGACTCCTGCAGAGGAAACCTAAATTTAAGATATTACTTAAAATAGTAGCACATTTTACTTTCTTTCTGACAAGAAAATGGCAGAATCCTATGCTTTTGCTGAACCGTAAGGAAAGTCAGGACAATTCAACTGGCTGCAGCATGGACTCAAGTTTCTGTTTTGAGACTGGATCTCATGTGACCCAGGATACGAATTCACTGTGTAAACTTTGAGAGTGAGTCCCCACACCAGAGTGGCCATAAGCTCACTGAGTAGCTGACAGTGACCTTGAACTCCTGACACTTCTGCCTCATTACCAGAATGTACCCACCAAAATTTGTTTAAAAACATCTAAAACTTGGGCCAGAGAGTTGACTCAGGAATGTTTTATGGAGCCGGCAATCTGAGGTCGGATCCCCAGTGTCCCCATCTAAGGCACACGAAGGGAAAGCGGGCATGACGTCAGAGGCTGAGGCAGGACTGTCAGCTGGGGGGGGCAGCAGCTCATATCATGGGAACTTGTCCAATAAATGACATAAATATGAAAGTTAAAAATGTAAAGAAGGGAATTCCACGTTGTATTACTGATCCATACCATATACCCTGAGGGATGAGCTAATGATAAGGCCAACTCAAGTAGCAGCACATCTGAAGCCAACTGTGTAAAATGCACAGAAGAGGCTACTAATAGAGAATACCATAAACTTGGGAGAGGTGAATTTAAATTTTTATTTTCAAAAATTAACTTATCACCTTTAATGGTTATTTCTATATATAATTCATGATGTATCACACATAAAACAGCTGTATATGAAGATAATTCACATGTAAGTAAACACACTTGAGGATGTGTTCCAAAAGGTTTTCCTACTTCTTCTGAGACTCCGAACAATGGGAGTGGGGGTGTCGCTGACTCTTTTGCAAGCACTTGGGACCCTTTTCCTCCTACTGGGTTGCTACATCCAGCCATGGTATGAGGGTCTGTGTCCAGCCTTACTATATCTTGTTAGGCCATGTTCAGTGGATATCCCTGGGAAACAGAGGAGCAGTGGATCTGGGAGAGAGAAGAGGTGGAAGAGGGACTGGGAGGAGTGGACGGAGGGGAAATGGCAGTCAGGATGCAATGTATGAGAAAAGAATAAAAGAAAAAAAAAGGTTTTCCTACTAGGCCTAGAGATGATCAAAACCTCTGGAGACCAATGGCACAGGACACACTCAAAAAACTGTAAAAGGACAGAAACAAATGTGATAACAGCTCTGAGGAATAAAACTTAAAAAATATTACATCTTATTGTGTGTAATAATATTGTGTGTAACTGACACACACACACACAGAGAACACAGTGCAATGCACAGGGTTACGTATGTATGTGTGATTGTAGGTACCCCCACAGGCCAGAAGGGGGCACCAGAACTCCCGGAGCCACAGCTACAGATGACTAGAAGACAGCTGGGCATCTTTAGTGAGCACGAAGCAGTAAGTGCTCCTAACCACTGAGTCACCTTCCAGCCCATGAAAAAGGTTTTGAGGATTTTTCTCCTACAAATGAGACAGTTCTGAGCATAGTCTCATTTTGTAAACTTAATACCTTCAAGGAGACCAAAGATCTAGAAGGAGAGATAACGCCAGGATAAGGTCTTAGGAAGCAAAAGCAAAATGTGTAAAAACAGCCACTTAAATGTCTGAGACTTGAAGGCCTAAGTCACAAACGATCCAACACCAGTTTGGAATTATGATTAATAGAATGGTTACTTATTTAAAGGGGAAAAACTTACAGACCACCGTCCCAGACAAACAGCCCTCTGCGCGATCAGGAAAGGAGTCTAGGAGCCGGAAGCAAGAGAGCGAGCACACAGCTGCCACTGTTTTTTAAAGCAAACCAAACCATGCCTAAGTGGGCTGGTATCTTAAAGTCTATTGGCTGAAGGAGCGGAAGCAGCGACCTCAGCAGAGACTGGCAGGAAAAAAAAGACAGATACAGACTGCAACAGATCTATTGGTACTGCCAATGGGAGGGCTTGAGGAAGTTCCTGCCTGAGTTTCCATCACTGTTAGGAGGGTGGCAAGATCGTCATCTATCCAACTACCCTTCTGTTCAATTAATTTTCACTGTACATACTACGTACATACGTGTGTGTGTGTGTGTGTGTTCAAATGCACGTATGTGTACTTGTCTAGGTGTCAGGAATATAGTAGGGAATAAGAAGGTAAGTTCTTTTATCCCCCTTTTAAAAGGAAATACTTTGTGTATGTCTGTGTGTCGTGTGTATGTGGGTATGTACACGTGTGTAGGTGTACTCACGGCCAGAAGAGAGTCTTGAATCCCTTGGAGTTGACTTAGTTACAGTTGTGAGCTGCCTGATATTGGTGCTGGGACCTGAAATCAGGTCCTCTGTAAGAGTAGGTATGTGCTTTTAACTGCTGAACCATCTCTAGCCTGATCTTTTTTTTTTTTAAGCTTATTACTCCCGGAGGGAAATAATTAATGTGCAAGAAAATAAAGGAACAACAGTAGGTTAGTTAGTGATAAATACCATGAAAAAAATGAAGCAGATGATAAAATAGGGATAAGATGTATTTATGTGTGTGTGCACTAGTCTAAATTAGGAGGCTGGAGAAGGCCGAACTGAGCAAGTTACATTTGGAGTAAGTGCTACACGGTGAGAAGGAGCCAAGCCCTCGAATACCTTGGTAAAAAGCATTCCAGCACTTCCAGACGGCGAACGCAAAGGCCCAAATAAGCAGAGTGTGTCGAGGGAAGAAGAGGGGCAGAGTATTTTGAACATGGAGCCATCTGGTTTGTAGAATGGGAGGCTTTCAGAGGCTGGGGAAAGAGTGGATCAGTGCCATGAAAATGTTTTGCTTGACAATAGGAAGAGGGATACTGTCAAAAGCTCCCTGAAGAGCGAGGCCACTGCCTCAGATCTAATTCCATGGATTTATCCAATATCACACAATGAGAGACAGTTTTCATTCACAAGACACCGATGTAACTGGCACACTGCCATGGTGGGAAACATACTGCCTGGTTCATCACAGAGTCTGTGTGACAGTCAGCACAGCATTTTCCCTGAAGTCTTGTAGGAGGGCTGGGACAATCCAAGGCTTCTATGGCTATGCCAAGAAACAGTGTGAAGGCTTTCAGGACTGCACAATCTTACCCGCCTCCCCCATGTGGCCAAGCCATCTTCTAAGTAAATGCATGGTATGAACTTACATGGCTATGTGGGACCTCATGCAGGCTGTTAAGGTTTGGCAGACTCATGTATAGAGGAAGGAATAGGGAGCTGATCAGGGGACACAATTTCCCCAGATGGGGCTGCAGGTCCTAAGTGTGGGCATCAGAACCGAATGAAGAGTTCTTGAGTCTTATGACTGGGAGGGGCCGTGAGAACTTGTACACAGACATCTGCTTTTGAAGAACAACTCTGTGCACAGTGGACATGAAGCGGTCTGTTAGTCTGGAACGTCCCACCGGGCTGTGGAGGTTGCCTGACTAGAGGTGGGAGAATGGCAACAACAGGCAGAGGACAAACCTGTGAAGAAGACCTCCCTTCAGACCACAGGGAGCTGGCCCTTCAGCGACTGTTACCAGACTCAGTCACTAAAAACTACTCAGAACTACCTTGTGGTCTCTTTCTAGTCTCTCCTTGAACTGTCTTTTAACTTTTCATAATATTTATGTCTTGACTCCCATTTAGTGTTGGTTCCACCAAGACTCTCAGCTGGACCTGAAGAACTTATTCACAGAGAGTAAGCTTAAAGGGGCCACGAGAGTTAACTAGAGCAACAAACGCCTGCCTTTCTGACTTCTCTAAAGTCAATGTCGTTGTCTGTACTCTCACATAAGCTTGTTTATGCCTGAGACAGTGCTCATGGGGGAGAGGACGGCTCATTTACTCACTTATTTACTAACGGGTGAGCTGTGGAAATGAACTATATACTTTCATCATTTTTTGAACCCTAAAGCTCAAATTAGTACTTAACACATGGCTTAAGTGCTCACTAGCAAGTGAATATAAATGGAAATAAATTCAGCTTATTTCCAAACATTTAAAGAGTGAACTATATGATAATTCGGAAACAGTATTGTTAGGAGTTGAATAGTCGAAATTCAAGATAATTCCTACCAATACCTCAATGATATTTTTATAGAAATAGAAAAACTCATCTTTAAACGCATATGGAATGTCAAGAGACTGAACAACCTGAACAACCCTGGAGGATCAAACTTCCTGATTTGTAAACAATACTCTACTTTAAGCACAGAGGTATACAAATGGCCTAAAGATACTCGGACCAACGGGAAATAAAGAATATCCATCATGCAAACAAAAGAAGAGGATTTTACACACTACATACCAAAATTCACTCAAGATGCATCAAAGACATGGATAAGCACACGCTGAGGCCCTCAGCATGTAGAAGACATGGATAAGCACATGCTGAGCTCAGCATGGAGAAGAAACTAGCTTGGAGGCCATCCTTGTCTATTTCCTTTCCACAATAAATCAGAAATGTCCAAGTTTAGGAGGGTCTAAGTATTAAAGGGTAAGCTTATTAATTGTGATAAGGAGTACTAAAATACTTTCAATCAAACGGTAGAGACAAAATAGAAGCAGGGCATCGTTTTAGCACAAAGGTAGCTAATACTAACGACTACTACTCTAGCGGCTAGGGATAAACAACAGGAGAAAGAGGACCACTACCTAGATCTGAGCAGTGGAAACAGAAGTCAGGCTGCGCTGCCCTTGTATGCTAACTTGTGTATCGGGCCACACGGGCTTCCCTTCTCTGATGGAAACTTATAAAGAAATTGACCAGAAATTTGCCAGCCTCTTTGGTTTTTTTTTTAATCATCTTTATCATCTAATATGAATGGAATTTCTGGCTTCAGGAAAAAAATGTAGAGAATCAGAAAACAAATATCTTTATATGATCAAAGGATAAACACAAAAATGAGCTTCTGAGTGAGATATTAAAAGCTCAGGGAGCAATCTATAAACTTTAAGACCGAGTCTTCCATTACAAATCAACACACTTGGTAGAGTAACAGAAGAGACAGTGGATGTAGCTGCTGTTAGGAGCTCACTGAGCTTGGGCCAGGAAGCCTCACAGACACCCACCACATATTACCCTATCCAGGGTCACCCATCTCTATAGTGTTCCCTAAAACAACAACAACAAACGAAAACAAAAGCACTGAAAAAAGGAGTTAAAAAAAAAACCTTGGAAATAACTTCAAGAATGAAATAGAACAGGGATGGAAGTGAATATGATCGAATTACATTGTATGAAATTCTCAAAAAATTAATAAAAATACTATTTAAAAGATGCCTTTTAAGTTTCATCTTAAATACCTAGCTTGCGCCTGGCACCTGTACAGGTTTACACAGTGCTGGGTCCAGGACACTGCAGAGGTGCAGATTGAACACCTCAAGGGAGAGTTCCTGACCCTGGGGCAGCTCTTGGCATGTAAGTGGATTAGCCTGGAACCACCACTGTCCAAACTGATACTAATCGCTTTCTTCTGATTAAAAGGGCACGCAAGGCCATACTAGGGTACTGCAAAGTCAGCAGCAGCCGCAATCTCCCAGGAAGGCTTCTGAGAAAGCCTCGGGATCCTGACTGTGGCTCTGGGGTGCATCTGTCTGTGCACAGTGCAGCTAATGCATTTTATCAAAGCAACTGCAGATAGAGGAAAAGACTTTAAAAGGCCGAGTCTGATTTCATTTTAAAATATGAATAACCTCTGCAGTGTCTCTCTTCACAAAGACCAAGTACTGCGCTAAGATCGGAAACCCTTTCCTCAGAGACCCCTGGCAGAGCTATCTGTGGCCAGCACAGCAGTGGCCACAAGACTTCTTTCTCTTATAGCCCATGTGCTCCTCAGCCTGGGGTAACTAATTTAAAAAAGAAACAAAACTTTTAATTTTGATGTTGAACTGTTAGTGTCACTTGATTATGGAAAAAAATCATAAAGGGTAAAAACACTTAATATGGTCATTTAGGATGTGACTAACTGCAGATATGTGGGCACTGTCTCCGGAAAATTAAAGGAATGTTTGATGCATGGTAAGGAAATATTTGCACACATTTTGGTTTTTGGAGTCAGGGTCTTACAGCACACAATTCTCATCTCTGGACTGCTGTTTTTATAGAAGTGTAACACACATACACACATATATATATGTATATAAAACTTCATTGAGTATGTGTGGTATATGTGCATACTGTTGTGTGTGTGTGAATGTAGCTGCCCACACGGGGAGGTCAGAAAACAACCCAGGCCAACTTGGTCCCCGCCTTCCACCACGTTCTGACACTGGACCCTCTGTTTTCCTGCTGCATCCACCAGGCTAGCTAACCCAGGAGCTCTGTCTCCATCCTGTAAGAGCACTGGGGGTTCAAACTCGGATCCGCATGCTCATATGGAAAGCATTTTTACTGAGCCAACCTTGCCCAGCCTTATCAAATATATCTTAATAGAAGACATTATGAGTATATTCTTACTTTGTAGTTTTTTATTTAAATTATTACTGTATAAAATATTCTTTGTTAAATACCCTTAAAATAAAATAGTGAAAATATTAGTTAAGTATAGTAAAGAAATGGAGACCTCAGTTTTCTTATCCTTTGGAAAAAAAAAAAAGCTATCTCAAAAGGTTGGTATGATAACTTAAATAAGAAAATTGGGAGTCAATCTACCTCAGGATCCAGCAATACCACTCTTGGGAATATACCCAA
>LOEQ01000017.1:412573-425948 GCA_001685075.1 Bramus lutescens
GCCAGAACCTGGAAACAACCTAGATGCCCCTCGATGGAAGAATGGATAAAGAAAATGTTGTACATTTACATAATGGAGTACTACTGAGCAGCAAAAGTCAATGACATCTTGAAATTTGCATGCAAATTGATGGAACTAGAAAAAAATCATCCTAAGTGAGGTATCTCAGACCCAGATGGACAAACATGGTATTGTACTCACTCACGGATATCAGCAAAGGATAACCAGCCTATATAGTCCATGGTGGATCCCCCTAGGAAGGGGAAACAAGACAAGACCTCCTGAGAAAGTTATGAGAGGGAGAGAAGGAAGGATGGAAGGGGAGGAGGGGAGAAGGAAAGGAAGGAGGAGAACATGAGGGAATGAGATGCTCAAAAAGAGGGAAGGACAGTGAGGGAGAGAAAGGAAAGAGACATCTTGATTGAGGGAGCCATTAAAGGGGCTGTTGAGAAACATGGCTCTAGGGAAAATCCCTGAAATCCACAAGGATGACCTCAGCTAAAGACTCTAAGCAGCAGTGGAGAGGATGGCTAAACTGGCCTTCCCCGTAATCAGACTGATGACTACCTTAATTGTCATCATAAAATCTTCAACCAGCAACTGATGGAAGCAGATACAGAGATCTACAGTGAGGCACTGGGCCGAGTTACCAGAGACCAGCCCAAGAGAGGGAGGAGCAATAATATGAGCAAAGGGGTCAAGACCATGATGGGGACACCACAGAGACAGCTGACCTGAGCTACTGAGAGCTCACTGACTCTGGATTGATAGCAGGGGAACCTGCATTGGGCCAAACTAGGCCCACTGAATGTGGGGGACAGTTCTGAGGCTTGAACAGTCTTTGGGGCCACTGGCAGTGGGACCAGGATTTATCCCTAGTGCTTGAACTGGCATCTNAGAGGGAGGAGCAATAATATGAGCAAAGGGGTCAAGACCATGATGGGGACACCACAGAGACAGCTGACCTGAGCTACTGAGAGCTCACTGACTCTGGATTGATAGCAGGGGAACCTGCATTGGGCCAAACTAGGCCCACTGAATGTGGGGGACAGTTCTGAGGCTTGAACAGTCTTTGGGGCCACTGGCAGTGGGACCAGGATTTATCCCTAGTGCTTGAACTGGCATCTAGGAGCACATTGTTTTTGGAGAGATACCTTGTTCAGCCTAGATACAGGGGAAAGGGCCTTGGTCCTGGAGTGAAGTGAAGTGTCAGACTTTGTTGACTCCCCATGGGAAGTCTGAGGAGTGGATGGGGAGGTGTGGGGGGGGAAGCAGGAGGGGGGTAATGGGGACAGCTGTGCAAAATGAGGAAAGATTGCATTAAAAAATCCTTAATTTAAAATAACAAAAGAAAAGGGAAAAAACTAAGTTAGCTTTTCTTTTTTCAGAGGGCCTCATACAAGGCGGACAAGTACTCTACCACTAGTAACTCCCAGCCTGGGAGCAAACCTCCATAAAGCACTTAGCACAAGGATATACAGACGCTGTTCAATGACTGTGATGCTATTGTTCTGGGGTTTATGGTTGAATATGACAAACACCAAAGTCTTACGCAGGAGTCCAACAGAACAAAGGCAAAGAGAACAGTACACAAATTTCACACTAACGCATAGCTCTGGCCTACCTGATTCAATACAGTATTTTCACTTTCTTGTGCTCCTAACTAGACACAGAGATAGCAAGAACGGATGGTACCCACCTGTGCAGTTCTTCCGTTTTGTCTTCAGTTGGACCTACGATTAGTAAACAATGGCGAAGGACAGCTGCCATGACGCGGAACTGATGAGAGTCGCTCTGTGGTGAACAAAGGGGAGAGGAATTGTTGGGGGTGGAAAGCCTTAACAAGGGAGGCTGGTGCAATAGCACATCACTGTTCCCCAAACATTCCTTTGCCATACAGGGGGACAGCAACTACTCCAAACCTTGAAAAGCGGTAAGCAAACTGTTGCCATGAGATAGCAGCCACAACCACCTGCAGACACAGCTGGTGCCAGAGGGTGCTAATCGAGCTACCCTGTTTCATCTCCAGAGAGTCTAGATTCTTTCGTTCACTGTGGCATATACGCCAGTTTACTCACTATAAAACTTCAGACAAGTGTAAGCGGTATTCAGACAGTTTTTTATAACTGGTTCTCTATCCTTAATGACAGTTTCATCTCTTAGCTTTCAAAAGTAACGAGCACAACTCTTTATTTTATTTATTTATTTGAGAGGGTCTTACTATGTAGTCCAGACTAGTCTTTAACCTGTGAACTTCTGAGTACTGAGCTACCAATATGTATATACCACCATGGATGGCCAAAAATTTCATTTTTCTCCATCTTCTTAATCTCTAAGGCCTAATAAAGTACCACAGATAACCAGAATTGTATCCTCTTACTTTCCCAATACTTATCTATTGGCAGTGAATTAAAGACACAGAGCTAGAGAAATAAAGCAAGCACTGAATAATTGTTTGTTTTACCTCTGCATCTATAATGAGGTCTTGGGCCATTAGTTTCTTTTCCTTTTTCGGTGTGTGTACGCATGTGTAATGTACATGCATATGTGCTGTGTGTCTATGTGTGTGTACACTTGTGTGCAGAGGCCAGCGGTTGATCCTGGATGTCTTCCTTTATTACTCTCTATTTTATTTCCTGACGCAGCATCTCATTCAATCTCTAACTCACTTATTTGGCTAGTCTAGTGAGGCAGCTTGATGCAGAGACCCTGTCTTCACTTGGGGCATGAGACTCCCAGGCAGCTGTCACACCTACCTGGCTCTTCAGATGGTGCTGAAAGCAGAAATCTGGTCCTCATGTCTGCACAGCAGGCACGTCACCTGCCAAACCACCTCACTAGCACAATTACAACGGACTTAACCACCTGTATCAAGGTCCGCTAGCTCTTTATACATAACAGGACACAGCAGAAAAAAGATAACATGACAGCCTGCATATGCTACAGTACGGCTCTCAGTTATTTCAAAAGTAATAACTAACTCCCTAATGCGAAATATGTGTGCATGTTTCTAAGACTCCTCTCACAGACCCCCAACAAACAATAGGGTACACTTTCATTACTCCTAATATGGCTGGGAAACACTTTAAACAGCACAGTGCATATAGATTTGAGACAGATGAGGGCTTCAGTCAGAACGGGACAGTGTCACACTGGCTGTCAAGCAGGAGTCTGGGCTGGACTTCACATCAGTCACGCGTCTCTGGGCTTCAGTCCCTTCCCACACAGTTGCACAGACATGAGGTTCTGCCAGTATCAAAGAAAATGGTGTGCATGACAGTGCTCTAAACTCTTGAGCGGAGGGGAGAGGGTAGGAAGGAAGGGGAGTGTGACTGCCAGAGCTGGGGGAGTGCAGGGAGCCGGCAAGGGCCAATGGGAACCAAGGGTGCTAATACCTAGGGCCAGGAGAAAGCTGACACCTCATCACCCATCCCCAGTTCTTGAGTGAAAATTCTTCATAAGTATACTCTTACCTGCCCATATGAAACCTATGTCAAATTAAACTATTGCTTAGCCACTGATAAAATTACCTCCTATAATAACATAAGTATGTGTACATATATATTTATACCAGGTAGACGAAGTACACACCTTTAATCCCAGTACTCAGAAGCAGAGGCAGGTGGATCTCTGTGAGCTCAAAGCCAGTCTGGTCTTCAAGTTCCAGGACAGCCAGGACTGTTACACAGAGAAACCCTGTCCTGGAGAAAAACATCCTGTCCTGGCTGTGAAAACTGCGGTAGCACCCAGGGCTTTTCCGTAAGCCACATCTCCAGATCTTGATTGATTGACTGAATTATGTAACAGGGTCTCACTATGTAAGCCAGGCTATCCTTGAACTAACACCCTGTATTGCTCCTGCTCACTGCTAGAGACTACAGGCGTGCAGTTCAGCTTCCTTTTAAACCAGGCTGGAGGTAGCAAACCTTGACCATGACAAGCCTCTACACAACTATCCATGTTGACCTTTCTCCTGCCTACAACTGTAAACACCACTTCCCACCCCACTGCCTTCTTTACCTCTTAGTCCTAATTGTACTTTCTGTCTGCAGTGTCCTCTTTGCCCTGTGTCTACTTAGGTCTCCGTATGGCCCTTTGAAGAGCAGCTTCTGAACATGGGCTGCCCTGCCTCTACTTCCTGCTGTTAATTCCTTTTCGACTTTACAGAAACTCCTTTTGTGGCCACCTGATCTGTATCATTGTGTTTTGTTAAAGTTTCTTTTGTGGAATAATTTGTAATTTCACATATTTAACTGAACTTTCATATACTTCCTCCACTATTATCTTCATGAAGACAGAAGATATGGGTTTAAACAGGTGAACAATAAATTCTAATTCAAGTGTCAAGTAAAACATGTAGAGAGAAAACTGCCCAAATTCTAAGTGCACAGTTGAACAACTTTTCACAAAATGAATAGCGATTATAAGCACCACAAGACCGAAGTAATGTCAGTATTAAGAACCCCCGAACTCTCCTATCATGCAGATGGCATCCTCCAGAGCTCCAACTTCCAACATCACATTCGTGAGTCTGGTTGCCACTAAACTTGGTATGGCTGGAATAGAACGGACACCCAGTTCTCTCTGGTTGAGACTGACCCATGTTGTATGTGCTGGAGTGGTTCTTTCTGTGCTTGACAGCAGTGTTACTTAAAGTGCTGAGCTGACCCTCATCTGCCACAGCAAAAGCATGTGAGCCCAAGAAACCCTCTGAGCAGCCTGACATCGTGCGTGACATGGTACATACAAGAGTACCATTCTCATAGTGAAAACCATCTGGGGCCTTCACCGCAGAGAAGAAAATGCTGGGGATGGTGCAGGAGCACCGCTGGGGCCGGGGAGATGGCTGAGTGGATTAAGTAAGCTCTAGTTTCAGAGAGAACAAAGTGGGCAGTGATTGAACAAGACAGTTGACACACACATGCACACATGTAAGCCCACATAGGCGAACACATATACAAATGCACACATATCATAGACACAAAACAGCACTGCTATCACATGAGTGCGCTGAACATATTATATCACCATCTACCTATTCACCCTTCTCTCAATGGGAACTTTGTTTTTCCTGTGTGGGGCATTCTGAGACTGCTGCCATCAACACACTGGTTACACATCACTGAAATATACTGGGTTCACACTTAGAGGGAATGCTGCATCATCAGGACTGTCTATACTCACACTTTACATTCTGATGCTTCTAGAGAGCACTGCCAAACGGTATTTCCCAAGCAAAGAATTAGGAAAACACCTCACAAAGCGGGTACCCCACCCTGCACAGCCAACTCCAGCAGGGTCTTCTGACAACACCTGGTGTGAAGATGACAGCCCAGAGAAGCCTGTGTTCCCCAGGCACTAGCACAGTTCTCTGGCAGTTCCTACTCAAGCCCTCTGCCTACTTTACTGCGGGGCTGACGTGCACACACATCTGTGGGCATCTGCAGCGTGCTCAGGGCACCTGTGGTGCAGAGCCCACCCTTCATGTGTGCCTTCTGAGTACTGGGGTTCCAGAAGCCTATTCCTATCCTTGACAGCACTGTCATCTTTGAATTTATTTTAATTAAGATCAATTAATTTTCCTTTATGGTTTGGTCCTTATTTTCTTTAGAAGTCTTTGTTTATTTCAGAAATGTCTGAGATAAAATCATGAAGGCAATCTTCTATAAACTTTAATATTTTATTTGTATATTTAGGTCTCCTAACTCAGGTTAATTTTTTTGTGTATTATATAAAGGATTCAAACCCATTTTCCATCCACTTGAACTAGTATCATTTATTAAAAAAAAAACCCTCTTGCTTATCCTTCCAGGTATCATAACCAGTCACATGTGTGCATATGGTTCACTGGTACACTTCATTCTACTCTTCCAGTCTGCATCTCAACAAATGTGTTAGAGGCATGCTACTTTAACAACAATTATTCAACAAAGAGAGTGGGGCCAGAGAAGGTTCAGTAGGAAAAAAAAATGCTTGTCATGAAAGCCTGATGACCTAGGCGCCATCCCTGAACTAAGAGGGATGGAGAACCAATTCTACAAAGTTGTCGTTTGATCTCTGTCATGTGAACGATGGAATGTGTACATCACCCCCCCCGTCACACACACACGAGAGAGAGAGAGAGAGAGAGAGAGAGAGAGAGAGAGAGATACACACACACAAACAAGATAAATTGTAAAACTAAAATTTACTGCTGGGTGTTGCAGTTTACAGCTTTAATCCCAGCACTTAGAAGGCTGAGGCAGGAGGATACCTGTGTGTTGGAGGCTACCCTGGTTACATAGTGAGTTCCAGGCCAGTTAGGGCTACACAGTGAGACCCTGCCTCAAAAACATAGAATAAGTTTAGGTGTTAAGAGATGGCTCGGTGATTCAGAGTATTTTACTACTCTTGAGAGGAACTGTGTTCAGTGACCACATTTCACAAGCACCATGAACTCCAGGTTCCAGATCAGATGCCCTCTGGCCTCTTTGGGTACTTGCATGTATGTGGTGTGTATAAATCCACACGGACACTATTTCCCACTGTTGGTGACCACTGTGTACATTTCCCCATGTAATCTCAGCTCTCTGATCTCATACGTGTCCTCAGTGTCCTCATGCGTCCAGCAGAGCTCACATTCCCATCTGACCGACACCAGGAGTAAATGCACCTTCTCTTAGGGAAGCGTTAGATAAACAGCACACTCGGGTCTTATTACTTTATGACTCAGATATGTGGTCTTTAGGAAATCAGTATTCTCATCTCTCCTCTAACCTGACACAAGGCCCAGGAAGAGAGGAAGACAGGGAGGAGGTGAGACAGGCAGAAAGTCTCTGAGCGTTCTTCACACAGCTGTTCCTCTTTACTTAGGGTCTGCTATTCCTGCCACTCTCCTCTCACACTAACTGGGCAAGACTCCACTTTATCTGCAAAACCATTCATTAAAGACTGACCTAGCTACCCATGCCTGAGAGAGCCCAAAGACAGGGAATACAAGGCATTTGGTTCTCCTAGGCATGGTGAAAGTGGTTGTTTTCAAGTATACAGAATATTGAAAAATTGCAAACACTATATTAAAAAAAACCAGCTTTTTATAGTTTGAAAAGTTCCTTTCACACTCATACTGAAATCTAACTTCCATGGTAATTGACATGGGTGACAGGGTACTTAAGAAGTGCTTAAGGTCAGCCGGGGGTGGTGGCTCACTCAGGAGGCAGANNNNGGTGGAGCTCCGAGTTTGAGACCAGCCCCATCTACAGAGGGGGCTCCGTGACACTCGGTGAAACCCTGTGTCTAAAACCAAGAAAGAAAAAAGTGTTTAAGGTGATGGGGCTCTGCACTAATGAACAGGTGGATGCTGTCACCAGAGGTGTGCGTTAGAGTGTGTCCCCCAGATCCACATGCTCCTTTATGCAGGCTCCCCCACCATGTGAGGTCTCCACCACCTCAGGACACCATACAGGGACCTCTCCAGATGTGATCTCTTCATCTGGGACTCCCAGCTCTACTACAGACACGGAGTAGGACAGCTGCATTTACCTGTGTCTGTGTGTTTTTCCCTGTCAGGGTGTCAGTGCCTCGAGAGAGGTTACACTCTACCTTGCATTTCTGCCGTGTTTAGAATGTGGCACAAACTAGCACAAAATAAGTAACTGTTGAAATGATTCAACAATTAAACACTGTATAGCCGGAGCTTTTTTTTTTTTTAATATTCTGTCCTTTTCTACATTTCCTTCAAAGTCTCTAGGACCATCCTGCAGGTGGAGACTGCTCAGTCATTCCTGGCCCGCCCAGAGCCGAATAATCATACAGAAAATATATAATTACAACACTGCTTGGCCAACAGCTGAAGGGTATTTCTAACCAACGCTTCTATCTGAAATTAACCCGTTTCTATCAATCTGTGTATCAGCACCAGGTAAGGGGTAAGTTTCTCTGGCGTCTGCCTCCTTCAGCAGCTACATGATGTCTCCTGACTCCGCCTACTCTATCTCTTCCAGCCTGGCTATATTCTGCCCTGCCACAGGCAAAAGCAGCTTTATTCATTAACTAATAAGAGCAACACATATACAGAAGGCTGTCCCACATCACCTCTTGTGCTCCTACGGCAACTCTCGGCTAATGTTCCTTGGGCTGCCTGTTACACGCACTGTATCTTCTGAGCTTCCGTCTGTCTCCAATCTGCCTGCTAACCCTGTGCTCCTCTTACTGCATGATACCTGGATACATGGGGAAGGGAAGGGGAACTAAGTCAGGGATCTCTGGAAAACACAGATTGCTCCATCAATAGAGATGTTGGGGGAAATAAAATAGGAAAGATAAGATTATTTTAAAAACTACCCTTTCTGGAACTAAGCTTATATCATCTCACTCGTTCAAATATACTATTCTTAAGAAAGGGAGAGGGAGATAGGAAAGCGTGCAGGGGGGAGGGGGGAGGAGAGAAGAAAGCTGAATTCACAGGTGAAGATGACACCAGCTTAAGGAGGGGGATCTTCAGATTAAGCCACTATAATGCATTTGCAGGAGGCAGGAACTTTAATGCCGAGGCAGGAAGGAGTGAAATGAATCTGTGAAACCTCAAGAAAAACCCCAGTCATTAACTTTCTGCTTTTGGTGGAACGCAAATGAAATAGAAATGCCTGCTGAAACTGCTAGAACCACAGCCCCGAATCTCTACTTTCTTCAGCTGTTAGTGGAACATGGGCATAAATACTTTAGTCAGATGCCTAGGGTTTAAAACAGTGCAGACAGATACACTCAGGCAGTATGTATTTAAAAAAAAAAACAAACTTTTGAAATCCCTTTTCCATCAATTTCAGAAATGTAGACTTCACAAGAAAATTAATTATACTCATGCTTAAATGAGAAAGGCTGTAAAAGGCTGATAAATATAAATACTTCTATTTTTATATGCATACTCAGTGGTTTTATTTACCCTCACAAGCATTTTTCAATGTACAAGTATTCTTCCATTAAGATTCATCATCTTTAGTATTTCTGGGCGAGAGAGCAGCCATCAAATTTGTCTTGGCTGCAGAACCTTTTAGTCTCCAAACAAAATCTTAGTTAAAAGTTTAAAGAGAATGGCAATAGCTATTTTTTCCAAAGGTTTATTTATAATTCTTCAAAGGTTCCATCTTTCTTTTTAAAATTTCTCTTTTTAGGGTAGAGCCTGGGAGACTCACCCCACAGCCCACTCCTAGGGACCTTTCTGCCAGAGGGAATGCATTTTGAGACCTTTATTCTTAAAAACGATGTATCTTGGCAAATTGGAGGCTCAAATCTGGAGCTATGCTAGGAGGTGACTTGAGCCCTGCCCTAGCCCTGAAAACCACTGTTCTTCAAGGGCAGCATGGAGGACATAGGTCCCAGAGTCACTGTACTCTGGGGGGTTCCCTTCTGCTCACATTATGCAGGAGGAGTGATGGAGAGTGAACAGAGCTCGCCTTCTGGGGGGTCTACAGGTAGTTCACATCTTTTGGTCCTTTACGTGGCTGATTCTTGTATAGCCTATGAATCTACATTACTTTCCTAAGAAGAAAAATATTATTTATTTTAAAGTGGATTCATCGGTTGCTTTTTCACATAGCGTTATTTTGGTTGGTACCTAAAGCATTAACCATTCCACTGGCTCATTCAATTGAAGTAAATGTCCTTGGTCTGACAAAAATAAGACATTGGACTCCAAGGAAGTGGGCCTTCCCACCCAGCCTCTCTGTACTATAGCTGAGTTGTGTCCCCCCCCNNNNAAAAAAAAGGCACTCTGTTCTTTGCTTTCTGCATCCTGCAAGTGGTATTTAATTCTAGGAAACTTCTTTTGTCCCTGCATCCTGCATTCTGCATGTGGCTAATTCAGAAGTGTCTCCATCCTGGCACCCAACTATCTGCCGACTTACTGTCCATTTCTACCTACAAAATTAAAGTTTCACGAAGGCAAAGATGCTTAGTATTTGCCAGTGTGTTCTCCAATGCTGGGACAATGTCTAGCAATTGTTTATAAACATCTACCGAGCGACTGTTGAATAGAGAGCCACATGAAGACATTCTTTTATAAATAGGTTGTCAAAGATCCTATTTTCAGTATTGTTTATATTTCTGAAGACTTCAGCACTGGCCCAGTGTCCCATTCACAACACATACTTCATAAACACTGCATTTACTGCCCCACGGCTCACACAGATAAACCTATTCTAGGACCACTACCCTTTGTGGGGAAGCCTGCGTCTCGAAGAATGAGTTTCCTGGAACACAGAACGAGGCTTTACCATTTCACGGTTTCCAGAGCTCTCCAATGCCACAGTCACTTAGCTGAAACACTACCAGACGCTTGTCTCTCACCATGGGCCCCCCACACACACTGCAGAGCAGCCACTGAGGTAGAAGCCATCTTGTCAGGATCCAAAGAGTGCAGTGTAACAATGGCAAACCAACAGTCTCAGAGGCACTTTTACAACAATTGGAAATCTTAAAAACACCAACACAGTGTAAGAAAAATAACCACAGAAGGTACCATATAAGCAGAGACATAACATTTTAAATACTTTCAAATATTTGGTTTGAAAGCATACATCTTTTCCTGCCAAGTCCCAGTAAGGCTGACTACACTGCAGTCATCTCAAACAGCTGTTAGCACTCATCTTCAAATATTTGGTTTCAAAATACAGACCTATTTGCGCTGTGCAACTCAGATGCCTGTGTGCTCCCACTATAGCTGCGCTGAGATAATCCTTCTCCAGTAGGCTGCTGGCAAAAACATGGGTGAGAATTACTTCAAATAGACAGGGCAAATGTTAGCCTCAAAGGCAGGAGCTGAACTGTACTAGTTTTTAAAGTTAATGAAGAAGAGAATGTGAGATGCTGAGTTCCTGATCAACAATAGTGTGCTCTTCACTTAGAACTGTGGGCTTCTCAGACTACATTTCAAGTTCAGCACACCGTTCTTGCAGGAACTCAAATATAAACTATCCAATCCACCTCACTTGGGGTTATTGGAAGGCTCAGGCCACAGAGGAAGATCTTAGTCTAGAAATAAGTAGAGTGGCTTAAAACATTTCCCCCTTTTGGTATAATTAGCCTGTTTCCTAAGGCCGTACATAAACTAAGTATCTTGTTGTGGGTCTAGGCCTCTGAAGGCTTCACAGCACTGCAACGTAACACCTTGTGGACTGCAATGACAGGTGCACTCAATGGTTTTTCTCTTCCCAACAGACATCAGCTGTGGTTGGCAAAGCTCAGTTGATGGGGTTTACCTTAACTTCCAAGATGGAGGTCAACACAAACACCTATCATTAGCCTGCTGCTTCTCCCCAGGCTGTCACTCAAAAAAGATAATAGAACTCGGAAGACTCTATCTGCCATCCTACAAAATGGAATTCTTTCTTTACCCCATTATTTTTATTTTATTTATGCATATAGGTGTTTTGCTTGCATGTGTATCTGTACCACATGTGGGCCTGTTACCCACGAAGGCCAGAAGAGAGCATCAGATCCCCTGGAACTAGAGTTGAGATGGTTGTGAGTCACCAAGTGGGTACTGGAAAAGCAGCCAGTACTCCTTAACTGCTGAGCTATCTCTCCAGTCCTTGAAAGATTACAACTTAAGAAATACCTTGCCGTTTAGAGAACCAACTAGTGAAGGAACGTTTTTACATTTCCCAACTTAGCATTCTTTTCTGTGCAGCAACCCATATCCTTGATTCCAGGTGGATGCGTGTGCTCCTCCCAACCTTACCTCTTTATGCACCTTCCAACTGTCTACCGTCATATTGAAGAGAGCTTTGAGGGCCTCGATGGCACAGTCTGTCTCCTGAGGTGGAAGAGGAGGTCCATTATGGTCTACGGCCGACTCGTATTCATCGGTCCACTTGATGCTAAAGGCACTTTCCAAGATCTGGGTTAGCAGCGGGAGTCCCTGGAGCTCATAGCGTAATTGTGACCTGATGTCAGTGTGCAAAAGTGACAAGAGGAAGAGCAAACGCAAGTCAAAGCACTTTATGTCATTGATAAATTTTCGGTCCTTGCACTTTCTCAGGAGGTTACAGAGCTTTGCAGCGAGATTCAGTTCCAGGCTGAGCTGCTGGGCCATCTGGCTGTTGAACACGATGTTACACAGACACTTTAACGACTCCACAATAACTGGGAACTCTGACACCTTCTCCAAAGAATCATCTGAGTCGTGCAGCTTGGCTAGTCTCAGCAGTATCTGCATATTTTCCTTAGTTGTTACAGGAACTAAAATCTTTTTGTCTCTGGAGAGAATGCGGAGCACTTCCAGGCAGGACACTTGACAGGTTGTTGGGACGTCCTTTACAAGGACTTTAAATACGCCTTCACAGAGTTTCTGAAAAACAAGTATGCAAAAATCACTATCTGGCTGATAGTACTTCAAACAGTGTAGGCTCAAGATCTGGCTGTAAAAGGACTCTATTTTTTATATAAATCTCAAAAACATCAGAACCAGAAGGCATCTTCTGTTTAGTACCCATCTTTCACTTCCTCAATATGGAAATTGAGGGCCAGGGAGGGTGAGGAGCTTGCACTGGGCAGTGGATTGTGACACTGGAAGAGCTGAAGGATGCAGTCACTGCCTTCTTGGTCCATTGTTTTTCTTACTTAAAAACCACATTTTTTTTGTCTTAAATCACTAAAGTATCTTCCATAACTTCAATCTTAGCAGGGCTTTAAAAAGCATAGTATTGGGGCAAAGGGGAAAAGAGGGCAAAACGGAGCCGTTCCTCCCAAGAGAACTGGTCCATAGTTGTGTGTGGGTGCCAGGGGAGGGAAGAAGAGGATGTTGGCTCCCTTGGAGCTGGACTTACAGGCAGTTGTGAGCCACCAGGTATGGGTACTGGGACCAAACTTTGATCCTCTGGAAGGGCAACAAGTGTTCTTAACAGCTGAGTTCTCTCTCCAGCCATTAATCTTATGTTTCAAAAGTATTTGTATTGCCAAATTTAATAACACAGCCTCAACATTCTTTGTGAGCTTTCTTCTTAAACTGCAGGTCTGCATCTCTCAAACTTAATCTCATATATAGACCAAGTAAGTGTTATCATTCTATTAAGACATATCTGTATTCCAATATTCTTTAGAAAGAACAGACACAGCAAGTAAGATTTTATTTTAATTTTATTTTATGTGTATTAGTGTTTTGCCAAGGGTTTCCGGTCCCCTGTAACTGGAGTTACAGACAGTTGTGAGCTGCCACGTGGGTGCTGAGAATTGAATCCACGTCCTCAGGAAGAGCCGTCAGTGCTCTTAACCTAACTCTCCAGCACCAGTAAGATTTTTTTTTTTTTGAGACAGGGTTTCTCTGGAGTTTTTGGTGCATGTCCTAGAACTAGCTCTTGTAGACCAGGCTGGCCTTGAACTCATGGAGATCCACCTGCCT